>CM060336.1:39830505-39840505 GCA_030674155.1 Stramonita haemastoma
AACCAAACTTGGCAGACATGTCCAATTTTCAAAGTGCGGACCAGACCTCGGAAAATCGTCTGCTTGCCATTTGAGGTCCATTGAAAATGCCACGTTTTCCTAAACGTTCTTTTGAGGAGGCTTCTTAACCCACCCCTCCCCTACTCTCTCTCCCATCCCCCCATCCCTTACACTCCTCCCCCCTACCCGTACGCCTCGGGTTTTCTCTATCCACTGTGTGCAGAAAGGGAGTAGTGTCTATGGTTTGCTACATTGAAAGAAGCGATCTTGTAGTCTACCATTACGTCACAATGGACTACGTTTATTTTAATGTTTTACGCAAACAATATTGACGTAAGTTAACCTGAGAGAAAAGTTTGGACAAAACTTGGAAGCATCTTTGCATGTAGACAAGCTCATGTGTTTATTGTTGTTTGAAAAATAGTTTTATATTAAAGTTGTTGGTGTTTTTAACTGTAAGAGGCCAATTGATGTATTGTCTTGCTTGCATTAGCGCAAAAAATACACACGTTTTAAGTAATATTTCTGTATACTTCAATAGCACTCATCCTTTTACCCTTCCCATCACCCCCTTTTTATGACATTGTTAACGTGAATGTACCATTGTCTAAATCACCTCATAGTGAATGGACATCAAAATTTTGAGAAACACACACACAACACACACGCGCGCGCGCGCGCGCGCCGCGCACGCATGCACACACACATGCGCGCGCGCGCACACACACACACACACACTTTCAGTCTCCCTCTCACGAACACACACACATACACACGCACACACCACACACACACACTCAAAACACAGACACGCGCGCACGACGCGCGCGCAAGCACGCGCGCACATACACATACACGCCCGCGCGCATACACACACACACGCATGCACGCACACACACACACACAAACGCACACACGCACGCACACAAGCACGCACGCACACACATACACACACACAAACACACACACACACACACGCACGCATGCACGCACACACACACACACATACACACAACACACTCACAAACACACACTTACTCACTCTCACAGAAGTAGAAACAGAAACAGAATAAATAAAAATCCGCAAAACGCAGAGAGAGAGAGAGAGAGAGAGAGAGAGAGAGAGAGAGAGAGAGAGAGAGAGAGAGAGAGAGAGAGAGAGAGAGAGAGTCTGCAAAACACATCTATTAAACGTTCAATAGAAGCCTATGAATGCAGAATCACCTCGTTATGTAGAGTATTTGCCTCCATCACCATCATCTCATCATCATCATCATCATCATCATCATCATCATCATCATCATCATCATCTCCAACAACAGTCAGCATAGAAATATGAAGATGATGATGATGATGATGATGATGATGATGAGGAGGAGGAGGAGGGGGAGGAGGAGGAGGAGGAGGAGGATAACAAAAAAAAGCATCGTAAATATTTACATATCATTCAGCCTACAAGAATCTTTGTCAGGATAATCACACACGTAAAGTTTTGTCATTCTGCCAGCCGCCTTGACGCAGTGGTTAGCGCCTTGGGTAACAGACAGGAGGGTCGCAAGTTCGAATCCCATAAGAATCATAGGGATTTTTCGGACCCCGGCCGGTTCCTACCCAGAGTGAGTGTGCTGTGGGCTCAGTGGGGAGACTGGGACCACACAGTCGAGCTTCATCCACTTTACGGATGCGAATTTGAGAGTGTTGCTCAAATTACCTGACCAACACTGCAGGTGTCTGTATTTCTTGGGCCGGTTGACGCCAGGATATATTATGACAGTAAGCGTAGAGTACAACCTTGTCAAGTAGTCTCAAAGCAGATGCAGTTCCATAGCAGCAGCATTACGTATTCTCATTGTCATAGATCATCATGGAATTAAAAAAAAAAAAAAGCCTTTGATTCGGTAGCCCCCGATTGCTCTGGTCTCGTGGTGACCTCAGATTCGGTTTTCCCATGCACTTCTGTGCCTGTGGTGAGTTTGTGTCAAAGCCTTTGGGGTTAGGGGGTTCGCGGGGGGGTGGGAGGGGTGGTCGTTGGAGGGACGTTGTGTTGTTGCCATCTCGGGTGGGATGCTCACTCGTCTGGCTCCGCGACTGAGCTGATACTGTCGTTAGTAGGGGGCTTAGTAGGTGGTGTTCTGTGTAATTTAGCTCAGAACAGGCACCACTGAACACCACCAAAGTGACCCAAAACAGCACATGAGTGTCTATTCCTTATCCTTAAATCAAGAATAAAAAGGAATACAGAATAAACACACATATACACACACGCACGCACGCACGCACGCACGCACGCACATATATATATATATATATATATATATATATATATATATATATATATATATATATAATACACATATACATAATACATACATCATACATACATACATACATACATACATACATACATACATACATACATACATACATACATGCACGCACACACGCCTGCAGACACAAAAGTTAATATACACGCATAAAATTTGAGGTTACCTTGAAGTACTTAGTAAAAACTGGAATTAGCAGGTATTAGTCAATGTCAGGTGATTATTGTCTATCTTTTTCAGTCCGTAACTGACTTGGAATGCATCATTTTCGACATTTTTTTAAAATTATTGTTTTGTATCAATAGCTTTTTTAAACAAAAAGTTGCGTTAAACAAAACTTCCTTGAACTTAAAATTGATAGCATTGAGATGAAAGAAGAAACAGTTAGGTCAGAGTCTAGCAATTCCAAGTTATAGTAAGTTTGTGTTTTATTATATTTCAGGTGAGATTTTTTATCTGATGATTCTTGCTTTAAGTTATTCATTGTTTGAAACTTATTGATTTTCTATCAACGAAGGCTACATAAATTGCTCACGAATTGAACTGTTTTTCCAAGAAATATTTCACATCAAAGAACTTGGCGATCAGTAAATAAGTAAAAATGTCTCAAGTTGAGACATTAAAGTATTCTTGAGTCTTGAGTACTAGCTTTCTGTGCAAAAGAAACAATATGGGCTCAAGACCTGATCCATGCGTTACTCAATATAAACTTAATAATGGAAGCATAGTAGGGTGTTAAAATGGTTAGCCGAACAGCCATCTAAAAGCCACAAGTAAGATAGGTCACGAATGTGGTGCAGCAATTAGAAATCTGCATCTGCAAAAAAAGAAATGTAGTTTAAGAGATAATGTCAAATGCTGCAGAAAGATCGACGCCACAGAACAGAGGTCAGGTCATTAACTGGGTTCCCACAGGGGCAGGATTTACCGGTCAACGGCAGCGATGGCAAATTAACGTGCCGGTTATGAGCAGCAGTTTGCCTGTTTTATCCCCACAGGGGAGTGCACTCTCGGCCAGCATCTCTCCTTAATACCCCATTTCCTTCCGGTTCATAATGCCACGTGTGCTTCTGCTTGAAATAAAGGTAACTTTTTAATGCTCATCTGCATTTAGCACGGGCCCATAGAGGGGGAAAATAGGTGTTTATTTCTGAGTGGAAAGAAGTTTACCTTGTTTGCTGCAGAAAGCTTATGTAGGTGGTGTGAGACTATAGCAAACTTCTGGCAGTTAAGTTGGTAGAACCACCTTGGAGCTTTAAAAAAAAATCTTAATGGCGGTCTTGAACTTTGATCGGTGGATAAGTGGTCTCTAAGATAACACACCCGATTTGAAAGTTGAAAAGTCGCATGTTCGAAACTCATTTCAACCCCCCCCCCCCCCCCCCGCCCCCCTTTGTCTACTAAACCTTCAAATCGAATCAAATCAAATCAATTTTGATTTCCAGATGGTACATTGAATAAGCATTGATTTGCTTTTGTCAGGGTTAGGATCTGTGTGCAAGTCTTTCAGGTATGAGTCAACAACTCGAGGTCCCACACAAATTCAGCACGCATGAAACAACCCACGGCAACAAGAGAGTTGTCCCTGAAAAGATTCTGTTGAGAAAAGCCACTCTGATGGACTAACACACACACACACACACACACACACACACACACACACACACACACACACACACACACACACACACACACACACACACACGTACATAGAGTAGGTTGGTTTTTTATTTCGAGGGGTAGCGCTGCTCTTGTGTCGGAGACAATCTACCCCATGTGGAGAGACAGAACTCACGGAAGATAAGGAGAGCAAACAAGGATGCTTCAGAATCGAAGTTTCCTGTAAACCTACAAATTTACAGTTGTGAAGGAGGAGAGGGGAGGGAGTGGGGAGGTTTACAAGAGTGACTAACCCATAGTTAGCAAGAGAGAAAAAAAGTTTTGGAAGACTTTTCTTTCGTAAGGACTAGTAAGTACACTACCAGTGATGCTGTCTGAAATGAGATGGTTGGACCATGCAGATGCCCTTTAATTTCTGCTTCATCCTCAGTACAGATATCATACCAACACTCTGAGTGTTTGATTATATATATATATATTATATATATATATATATATATATATATATATATATATATATATATATTATATATATATATATATATATATATAATAACATGCAGAAAAGGGATGGTCTGAAATTATCTTTTTTCTTTCTTTTTTCCCTTCAAAACAAAAAAACAACCCTACCTAACTTTATGTCTTTCAAACAGCAGCAGGGTTCTACTGCCATTAGACATGAACACCCCCTTCCACCACCACCCACCCCCAATGTGGATGCTCGGGGCAAGTCAGAATACTTAGCACTATCACCTCCTGGAAATTCCCTTCTAGGAATTCCCTCTTTTCTATCCCCCGCTTTGTTTTTCTCTTGTTCCGTTTACTCCTGTCACCTCCTTGTCTATGTTTTCCCATCTTGGTCCATTCTCATGCCCCCCCCTCCCCCCCCCCCCCCCCGAATGACAATTTGCTCCCACGCCGAAGTCGGTAGCGGAACGCAGTTTTGTTTAAATCACAGACAACAATAGTTTCTGTCTGAGCGTTCGACGACGAAGAAGCAGACATGAACTATACGGTCTAACTTTTTTTCTAACCTAAAATACACATGTGAATATCACAGTGACCGGCAGATTATAGGCAGTGTGGTTTTTTTTAAATACAGTCTCTGTGATTTGACCACGTGAAAAGTTATCCGAGACGTAATTCTACCTATATACCTTATGCACCTGACCATAACACACGATACGCACAACAAATCTTTGCTCACCACACACCACACACACATCCCACACCACAACACACACACTCTCTCTCTCTCTCTCTCCTCTCTCTCTCTCTCTCTCTCTCTCTCTCTCTCTCTCTCCTCTCTCTCTCTCTCTCTCTCTCTCTCTCTCTCTCTCTCTCTCTCTCTCTCTCTCTCTCTCTCTCTCTCTCTCTGTATGTAGTATGTATGTATGTATGTATGTATGTATGTATGTATGTATGTATGTATGTATGTATGTATGTATGTATATACCGTACGGTATATATATATATATATATATATATATATATATATATATATATATATATATATATATATATATATATATATAATATTAGTTAATTCATATGTACAACACCAAATATACAAAGATGCATAAGACACAAGCAACAATCTCCTATATCACGTCAACTTTAGTAAGAAACAGAAATTCAAGCACACCCAGAATATGATATGTATCGCTGGCTATTCCAACACATTTCTTTAAGCTTTATGCAGTTAAGTTGGCAAAGAACCTGCCCAATCAGTATCGTACATATATAATATAGCCCACACAGAACATTCTGCATGCAGTTGGTGTTTTCTCTGGGAAAAAAAACCAACAACAGAACTAAACAGACGTGACTGAAATAACAACAATAACATGTGAAATTTTTTTTTTTTTTTTTTACACTAGAGCCTGAATCTTGTAACGAGTACAAGCCTTGACTTGACAGAGAAAACAGGAGAGTTGTGGTGTGTAAAAAAGAGGGGTTTCAGTACAGTGTGTGAACGAATCAATTCTGCCCGGGTTTTTTTCCAACGGTTAGGACTCAATGTGGGTCATCAGGACACAAATATTCAAGCTTCATTCATCACTCTCTGGGTGCATTCTCGGCAGAGAAGTCAGCAGCTGCAAGTCTGCATAAGCCTCCAGGGAAGAAACATTGCTTCTGCTTCTGTCACTCACTGCCCTAGCCTAATGGAAATCTCACATGAATGGACCACCTCACATGAATGGACCACCTCACATGAATGGACCACCTCACAGTCATGAAGCCGTGTTCTTGTCAAAATCATTTGATTTACAAGTTTGTTTTGAAAAAAAAAGAGCCTTGACTTTTTTTTACAGGGTAGTTCAAGCTGGTTAAAAAGATTTTTGGGGATAGAAAGATGGTAGTGGATGAATTTGGTAACATATTCTAAAATGGCGCAGTACTGGAAAGTTAGTGTCTCACTGCTACGTGGTAATAACGGCACGTGGTCAGAACGTTACGTAGTTGCAACACGTGACCACAGTAGCACGTGGTCCACAACGGTAAGTGCTAACAAGGGCACGTGGTCACAAAAGTATGTTGTCACATCCGTATTAAGTTTTATGGTCACAATGGCAAGTAGTCACAATGGTATGTGGTCACAACGGTACGTGGTCACGTAGGCCATTGTGTGCCGGTAGGAACAGACAACAAGATGTACAAAACCGCATACACATGGGGACTGGATGTAAAAAAACACATGAGTGCTTATTCCATTACCCTCAATATAAATAAATAAATGGCACGTGACACAACGGTAGGTAGTTTTAAAAAAAATATAGTAATAACAGCACAAGTCACAGTGTCACGCGGTCACAATATCACGCGGTCACAATGTCACGCGGTCACACAATGTCACGTGGTCGCGTCACGCGGTCACAAGGACATCACTTACCCCCCCTCCTGCCTGTTACTGACATAACTGTAGGAACCTCCTTCCCCCTGTCTCACGTCACACCAGTCCTAACACATCCTCCTGACATTTCTCTGACTCCTTGTGGCACGACCTTTCTCCTGCAGTGACATTTTGTCATGATTTTTAATTTTGCTCTGCCTTTTCTGACGTCAGGAAAATGTCACTTGTCTTGTCTGTGTGTCCACTTTGCACACCTGCCCATTCATTATTTTCATCGATCCTACCTCAAAATTGGATGGACACTAACAGCTGAGAGGTCAAAGCGTTTGTACTTGGTCACCTGGGTCCATGAGGTTGTGGGTTCGAACCCGGTCAGCGTTGTGCGGTGCTTTAAGCGTGGGGATATCTACGGTCTAACAGTCAACTTTCAGTGCGGAATTGCTAGTGCTTCAGTTCTCTGCATGTAAATTCGTATTCAGAAGATCAAAAATGCACGTTAAAGATCGCTTAACTCATTGCAGCGTTCGATGAGTTAGAGAAACGTGAGTTTACTAAGTAAACATTCTTGTCCCCAAGACATGGCCTGAAAAACCCAGAGCAGCGCCCCATCATGTCTCAGGGACTTCAAGAAGAGAGAGGAGAGAGAGAGAGAGAGAGAGAGAGAGAGAGAGAGAGAGAGAGAGAGAGAGAGAGAGAGAGAGAGAGAGAAGACAGACAGACAGACAGACAGACAGACAGACAGACAGACAGACAGACAGACAGACAGACACACACACACAGACAGACACACACACACACAGACAGCAGACAGACAGAATGAACACTGAAATAGTTTAATGTACATCGGCCTTAGACCACAATACACTTTCAGGGGCAAAAATAGAAAGATGAAAAAATGAAATATAACTTTTCGTAAAGTTGAGCGAGAGAGAGAGAGAGAGAGAGAGAGAGAGAGAGAGAGAGAGAGAGAGAGAGAGAGAGAGAGATAGAGAGAGAGAGAGAGAGAGAGAGAGAGAGAGAGTGAGTTTAAAAATTGTTGACTGTGTTCAGTTCTGGTTGGTTTGTTTTTTTTTCATTCCTCAAATCAAAAACTGAAACTGAAATGTCAACATTAGAGGTGTATCTGGAATTGTAGTTTAAGCAAACTCGATTCGAAGTTTTATGTTCTGTTCTATCGTCATCTCCCCCCCCCCCCCTCCCCCTTCGATCCTCGGCCAGAGCTCCAAAGTTCATAATGGTGAGGATTTTGCGTATGCAGCCGTTTGCCCACCGTTTAAGGTTGTAGTGCCTTCAGCCCTGGACTTTTTCACAGTTCTTGTTTAAACCATTGAGCTGGGGGCAACAGCGAAGTGAGAGGCTGTATGATCAGTGGCTTTCTTTCCCACTCACGGAATTCCACTTTACAGCTTAGTCTTTTAGTGATCGACTATGACTCAGATTAGGAGGCTTGACTTGCACAGTCCTTATTATGTGCTGCAGCCCAGGGGGCTAGTTGGCTTTTTGGAGAACATCTCCAACGCTGACTGTCCATATGCCCTCTTGGCCGAGAGAGTGGGGATGTACTGTGGGCAAGGCACCTCCATATAATCAAATTTCTGCCGAATTTCCAAAGCAGCAGCTGCGTCCTCTGCTGTTTTGGAAGCCATCGTCGAACACGACGGACAAACAAACAAAAAACCCAAAAAAACCCAACAAGGTTGTAGTGCTATGATTTTATTTCTATCAGTTTTGCTATAACTTTACGATAGTATTACTGTTTGACGCAGGTGTGTTGTGGGTCTTAATGTTTGTAGTGTAATGTTGTTGTTTTTCTGATCCAGACACTCGGATCTATGTTATACTTGTCACAAAAGATACAGGAATAGAACAGAGTGATAGAGTGCAGTGGCACTGAGTTGTGGCGCCGTGTGTTTTGCCGTGCGGTGTTTGCTCTGCAGATGCAGTTCCAGACACTGGGCTCTGCGGGTTGATTTGCCAAAAAAAACAGGAATGGGGGGAGAAGAATGATGCAGAGGTATTGCCAGACAATCTTTTACCGTTATTGTGATATTCAGCTACATTCATATGTTGTTATTATTGGCATTATGGATGTGTCTACCACTTGCGCACACACACACACGCACGGAAGTACGCATGCACGCGCGCGCGCACACACACACATACACAAACACAGAAAATACGCACGAATGCACGCACAAAAGCAATCACACACACGATTAGGCTATACACACGCACGCAAACACACACGCGCGTGCGCACACACACACACACACACACACACACACAACACACACACACACACACACACACACACACACACACACACACACACACACACACAACACCTATGCGCGCATGCACAACTGAATGGCGTTTATTCCATTCATCTCAAGAGCGGAGTAGGAGCATAAGGAACTGTGAACTTCATTGGGTAATAGGAAGAAGCAAGACTACAACAAACAATAAAAGCAGAACAAAATTGCAACAAATGATAAGCAACAGAACAAAACTGCAACAAATGATAAACAACAGTACAAAAACTGCAACAAATAATAAACAACAGTACAAAACTGCAACAAAAATAACAACAGTACAAAACTGCAACAAATGATAAACAACAGTACAAAACTGCAACAAGCAATAAACAACAGTACAAAACTGCAACAAATAATAAACAACAGTACAAAACTGCAACAAATGATAAACAACAGTACAAAGCTACAACAAACGAAAAACAACTACAAAACTACAACAAACAACAGTACAAAACTGCAACAAGCAATAAACAACAGTACAAAACTACAACAAATGAATAACAACAGTACAAAGCTACAACAAACGAAAAACAACTACAAAACTACAACAATAAACAACAGTACAAAACTACAAGCAAACAATAAACAACAGTACAAACTACAACAATAAACAACAGTACAAAACTGCAGCAAACATAAACAACAGTACAAAACGCAACAAACAATAAACAACAGTACAAAACTACAACAAATAATAAACAACAGTACAAAACTCAACAAACAATAAACAACAGTACAAAACACAACAAACAATAAACAACAGTACAAAACTACAACAAACACAGCAACCAACAACACGTCAACAACACCAACAACACACAACAACAACAAACACAACACTAACAAACACAACACATAAACAACAGTACAAAACTGCAACAAACTAT
>CM060336.1:39845505-39855505 GCA_030674155.1 Stramonita haemastoma
AAGGAAAATACGAAAGAAAGAAAGAAAAGAATGACAGCAATAGAAAGATAAATCGCGTTCGTATGGAAATCCCATAACAGTAAATGACAAATTAAGCAAAAACAACAACAACAAACAAACCAAGCAAAACAAAACAAAACAATACACAGAAGAAAGTAAACAAGCATTCTGAGAAACAAAAAATGTATCCATAAAACAAAGGACAGCGCAAAGACGGAAAGAAAGAAAAGAAGAATCAAAGAAAAAAAACTTCCCAGTGAAAAAAGAAACAAAACAAAACAAAGTTGCGTAAGAAAACAGATACATCTACACTGGTTTTACGTATCGGAAGATAGATTGAACACAAGGATTGAGAACACAGAAGACTCGTCAGAAGATGGGGAATAAATGCTTTTTTTTAAAATTTCTCTGTAGTCGTCTCAAACTGAGAGAAAAAAAATAATAAAAAAACTATGTAGGCATGAAGGCAGAAATCTTTTTAAAACAAACAAAAAGTAGAGATAAAAACACCGAAAAATACCACAGGGGAGAAGAATGGAAAAAAAAAAAAAAGAAAAACAAAAAAACGTTTTGCACGTAAAAGAAACTCTAACACTAAACACTGTTCGTGTCGGTGGATGAAGACAACCTCAGCGGTGTTATTACAACAAATGACAATAAACTAAACGTTGATTGCTGTTGTTGTTGTTGTTGTTGTCTTTACATCCCAGCGGAGATTGCCGGGTGATGGAACAATACCCAAACCATCTCTGTGTCAAAACAAGTCCTCTGGGACTGATTGATTCTCTCTTTAGGAAAGAAACGTAGGTACATGACGAACAGTGATTGATTGATTGATTTATTTATTCTTTTATATCGAGGATAATGGAATAAGGACTCTTGTGCTTTTCTGCATCCAGTGCCCGTGAGTATGCAGTTTTGTAAATGTCATCTGTTCCCACCGGCACACGATGGCCTACTCTTACGAAAAGCGGAACAGGATTTAACAGTGTCTGGCAACTGTGGCCAGTGTCAAGACTGTAGGAGTGCAATACACAGAGAAAATATCAGACTGTAGAAATGTAAAAAAAAAAAAAAAAAATAATAATGAAAAAAAAAAACAGGAAAAAATCAGACTGGAAAGGCGTAAAAGAGAAAATATCAGACTTTAGAAGTGTAAAAAAAAAAGAAGAAAACAAAGAAGGAAAATAGACTTTAGAAGTGTTAAAAAGAGAAAACATTAGACTTTAGAAGTGTTAAAAAGAGAAAACATTAGACTTAGAAGTGTTAAAAAGAGAAATATCAGACTGTAGATGTATGATAAAGAGAGAAAATATCATTTAGAAGTGTTAAAAAGAGAGACTTTAGAAGTGTAATAAAGAGAGAAAGTATCAGACTTTAGAAGTGTTAACAAGAGAAAATATCAGACTGTATGAGTGCAATAGAGAGAGAACATATCAGACTTTAGAAGTGCACTAAAAAGAGAAAAAATCAGATTTTAGAAAATAATGTGAAAAATGTGAAAAAATCATAATGAGAAAGTATCAGACTTTAGGAATGCAAAAAAAAAACTAATGAGGAAAAATCAGACTGTAGAAATGCCCCCCCAAAAAAAGAAGAGAGAAATTTTTAGATTGTAGAGTGAAAAAGATAGTAATGAGAAAATATCAGACTGCAGGAATGCAAACATAAATAATGAGAAAATATCAGGTTGTAGAATGCAAAAAATAATAATGACAAAAATATCAGACTGTAGAAATGCAAAAACTAATGAGAAAATATACAGTATGAGCAAATTAAAGAGAGAAAGTATTAGACAGTTGAAGCGTAAAAAAGAGAAAAATATCAGACTGTGCGATTGTGCAAAAAATAAGAAGAAAATATCAGACTATGAAAAGCAAAAAAAAAAACCCAACAAAACCCACCCAAAAAACCACCAACAAAACAAAGCAAACAAAAAAAAAGAGAGAGAGAGGAGAGAGAGAGAGAGAGAGAGAGAGAGAGAGAGAGAGAGAGAGAGAGAGAGAGGGAGGGAGAGAGAGAGAGAGAGAGAGAGAAGAGAAGAGAGAGGGGGGGGGGCAGACAGACAAAGAGAGAGACAGACAGAGACAAGAGAAAGAAGATGACTGCAGAAGTACGGCCCCACCCCCAAATAATAAGAAAATATCAGACTAGGAACGCAAAAAAAAAAAAACCTAAGAAAATATCAAACCATCAGTATCGGCACACAGAGATTTTTAGGCTCATGTCGAGCAGGGGGAAAAAGCAATTTTCACAGGACTTGACACCTGTCTCCTCAAAGCTAAAAAAAAAGAAAGTATGTTGGGGGGAAAAAGGCTCTAGTTCAAAGCTGGAATTTGGGGGGGTGGGGATGGGGGTGGGGGGGATGGGGGCGTATGGGGAATGGTTCGTTATTGATTGAGGCCATGATCTCCTTGGAGAAACTTTGAACCTCGAATTTCACAGATTCGGCACAACTTTGACAGAGACAAGCGAGAGGGTGGGGTGGGGGTGGGGAAGGGACGGAGAGAAGTGGGGGGGGGGGGGGGAGCAGAAAGAAGGAAGTGAAGAAGAAAAGGAGAAGAGAAGAAGGGAGCGAGAGAGAGAGAAGAGAGAGAGAGAGAGAGAGAGAGAGAGAGAGAGAGAGAGAGAGAGAGAGAGAGAGAGAGAGACAGACAGACAGACAGACAGACAGACAGAAGACAGACAGACAGACAGACAGACAGACAGACAGACAGACAGACACAGACAGACAGTAACAGACACACAGACAAAACACACACACACACACACACACACCACACACACACACACACACACACACACACACACCACACACACACACACACACACACACACACACACACACACACACACACAACACACACACACACACAACACACACACACCACACACACACACACACACACACAACACACACACCACACACACACAACAAAACAGACAGAAAAAAAGTCTGAAACAGAGCTAGAGAGACTGAGAAAGAGTATTATTCTTTTGAACTGTATACTACATTGATTTTGGATGTTATGCTGAATTTTTGTATTGCACTGCATTATCTCAAATCGTATTATATCACATTATATCGTACTGTATTGTTTTGTCTTGTCTTGTGTTGTAGTGTATTGTATTGTATCTTACTGCATTGTATTGAGCTATCGTGTCCCAGACAACACCAAAATTATGTGTAATAATAATGATAAATAATAATACATGGAATTTGTATAGCGCTATATCTTGCGAAAACAAACCAAAGCGCTTGCATTCGACCTTCACAACGCACAAGCAATCAACAACAATTTAAAATTTTGACAAATTCGAATATACATACCGCACGTGTGCACGCGCGCGCGCACACACACACACACACACACACACACACACACACACACACACACACACACACACACACACACACACACACACACACACACACACACAAACACACACAATAATAATACTATGGGCGATTTGTCTGGAGAGATTGCCTCACGAAGGTTCGGCAGCATATGTTGACATCATTTTTTCCCCTGTGTGTATGAATTTTTGTTGGCCTAAGTCACTTGAAAAACCCAAAGAAACTGACTTTGCTAGCATATTTATTTCAGTGCCGTAGTTTTCCTAACTTGAGCTAATTTTCGCACGTAAATGTTTGGTTGACAATCTTCTTTGAAAGACATGTCATGTCACCGTTGTTCTATGGATTATCGTGCACACACTACATTACGAGTAAGAAGAAGAAGAATGCAAAGAAGAATGCAAAGAAGAAGAAGAAGAAGAAGAAGAAGAAAGAAGAAGAAGAAGAAGAAGAAGAAGAAGAAAAGCAAAGAAGAAAGAATGTAAAGAAGACAAAAGAAGAAAATTGCAAAAAGAAGAAGATGAAAGAAGAGAGATGCAAAGAAGAAGATGAAGAAGAAGGGGAAGAAGAAGAGGAAGAAGAAGGAAAGAAAGAAGGAAGTAAGGAAGGAAGGAAGGAAGGAGGGAGGAAGGAACCAACCAAAGAACGATCAGAAGAGCAAACAAATGACTGCACCAGTTGACCAATTTTCAGTGAGGAACAAAACAAACACACACATATCGGTGCTTCTATATTCAGCCACCAAAAAGAAAGAAAACAAATGTGTTCTGAAATACCAAAATACCCAGACGATTCAAAAGAAAAAAAAGGAGGTTTGGGTTAGTCTTCGTTTCTGGTTTTTGTCAAAAATAAATGGCTGTATTGTCCCCTATGATGTACCTTTGGTATTTGCAGAGAGGTTGATTTATTCTGGATCCCCAGCGCCGGATATGGCAGTTTGTTTTGCAGCAGGTAGTAATGCCATCATAATCCATACATGTTTGACTTCGTTCTCCTGATTCACTGCTTTTCATGTAAGGCTCACAGGGTTGTTTGCCAGATTTGCTGATTTATTTACAATACGTTTCCAATGTTTCATTTTAATGGGTTTTCTAAGATGTTCTCACTTATTTTACCCTACGTTCTCAGTAACCATTCATTTATAATACGTTCCTAAGATTCGCACATTTGTTTACGATACGTTCCCAAAATGTGCACATTTATTCACAGGGGTACAGGATAGCCTGGTGGTTAGAGTGATGCGCTCGTGATCTGCTGGGCTGGGTTCGAATTTCGTTCATCAGTTCCGATTCCACTTCCCCCAAAGTCCTTCGGATAGACTATAAACCGAAGTCCCGTGTGCAAAAGCATGCAGAATATCTTATGCATACATTAGAACCCGTTCCGATTTTCGGAAGAGTAGGCCATTGTGTGCCGGTGGGAACGGACGATAAAATTTACTAAATTGCATACACACGGGGACTGGATGAAAAAAGCGCCTGAGTGCTTATTCCATTATCCTCACAATAAAAGAATAAATAAAATAAACTATACTTTCCCAAGATTTTCTGATTATAATATAACCCTAAGGTCTTCTCATGTATTTATGATACATTCTCAAGATTCGCTCATTTACAATACAATATCAATATTTTAAATTTATTTACAATACAGTATGGTTATTTTTGTTACAGATAGTCAATATTCATATCTCACCTTCGACGTTACGTTAGGAATTTTTATGCATCTCTGCTTAAGCGCACGACAGTAGGAAATAGATGATCTTTAACGTGCGTAAACTGATTTTATCTGCATGTACTTCACAGTGTAGCACTACTAGATTGCAAGGAAGAAGACGGTAAAGAGGGTAGTGTACAGTCATGGATGTATGCGGTTTAGATATTTTTGTATATTTTCTCTCAGTCGATGTGAAGATTTGCGGGCACAAGTCCAGACTTTGTATTAATATAAGTATTTTCTCAAGTAATGTACAGATCTGCTGATATGCTTGGAAATGAATCAGAGGAAGGGTGAGGGTAGGGGTGGGTGGGTGGGTGGCAAAGTGTGCCATTTATTCAAATCTGTTATTTGGTCAATTTCAAAATTTATGTTCTTGTGTCTGGGTAAACATTTGTTGGCATGCTGGACAGTGTAAAACTCCCCAGAGATTGCGGTCGAGGAGGCGTGGGGGGAGGGGGGTGGGGGGTAGGAAGAGACAAATGCGAAGAACCAAGAGGAAAATGCTTGAAAGAAAAAGACGCTGGAATTCTATCTGTTCGTCACTCTGTGTCTCTCAATGTCCATTTTCTTTATGTGTGTGTGTGTGTTGTGTGTGTGTGTGTGTGTGTGTGTGTGTGTGTGTGTGTGCGTGTGTGTGTGTGCGTGTGCGTGTGTGTGTACGCGCGTGTGTGTGTGTGTGCGTGCGTGCGTGCGTGCGTGTGTGTGTGTGTGTGCGAGCGTGCGTGTGCTTGTGTGTGTGTGTGCGTCCGTGCGAGCGAGTGTGTGTACGTGTGTGCGTGTGCTTGTGTGTGTGTGTGTGCATGCGTGCGCTCGCACGCATGTTTGTGTGTGTTTGTCTGCCTGTCTGTATGTCTATCTGTTTCTCTCTGCGACTCTTTCTCTGTCTCAGTCTCTCTCTTTCCGACTCCCCCCCCCTGCCCCCCCCCCCCCCCCCCCCCCCCCGGCTCGATTTTTCTGTCCGTTCCTACCTGCCTCTCTTTGTCTCTCTCTATGTGTCCTTCTGTCTGTCTGCCTGCCTGTATCTGTCTGTCTCTGTCTGTCTGTCTGTCTCATTCTGTCTGTCTCTGTCTGTCTGTCTGTGTCTCTCTCTGTCTGTCTGTCTGTTTGCCTGTATCTGTCTGTCTCTGTCTGTCTGTCTGTCTGTCTGTCTGTCTGTCTGTCTGTCTGTCTGTCTGTCTGTCTGTCTGTCTGTCTGTCTGTCGTCTGTCTGTCTCTCTCTCTCTCTCTCTCTCTCTCTCTCTCTCTCTCTCTCTCTCTCTCTCTCTCTCTCTCTCTCTCTCTCTCTCTGTGTAAGTGTGGGTGTGTGTGGGCGCGTGCATGTGTTTGTAGGTGAATGGATACATGCACGTTTACCCGCAGGTTTATGTCTATGTTTATTTGTCTCGCTGAGTGCGTGCGTGCGTGCGTGCGTGCGTGCGTGTGTGTGTGTGTGTGTGTGTGTGTGTGTGTGTGTGTGTGTGTGTGTGTGTGTGTGTGTGTGTGTGTGTGTGTGTAAGCTTGCATGTAGTGTAATAATAATAATAATAATAATAATAATAATAATAATAATAATAATAATAATATAAAGTCTGAACCATTCGTGACCTTTTCTGCAGACTTCCTTGTCTGCACTTCGCCGTGGGTGGTTTATTTATTTATTTATATTATTTTTGTGTGTGCATTTTGCCATTTGCTGCAGATGTCTGATTTTTCGTCTTTCACAAGTCTCTGCGCTTTTCGCCATTCGTTGAAAATGGTGGCTGCAGGATCATTGCCTCTTTCTTAATTTTTGAGAAAGTTGATTATCAAATTTGGGGGGGGGGGGGGGGGGGGGGAGAGGGGGGAGTTGTTTGGAAGAGCTCATCGTCTTGAATTCTTGTTTGATATTGGATATTGGAAACCACTTGAAGTCACAGCAGATTGATCTGCGTGAAATTCGGAATGGTCTCTCAATGGCTAACGTGTCACCTTTGAGTAGTGCCACTTAATTATTGCTTTTTTGTTTTGTTTGGTTGGGTTTTTGGGGGGGTGGGTGGGAATGGAGGGGGTGGGGGTGGGGGTGGGGAGAGGGAGTAATTTTCCTGTCAGCAAGTGTATTTGTTTTCCTGTGATGGAGAGTGGCCTTGTTCACTTTACACAGTTGCCAGGGACAACTTTCCTAGTGCCATTGGTGTTTTTACGTGTGATGAATCATGGTATTGCTGGCGAGACCACGGTTTATCATCTCGTTCGAAAGACTAGCATCCAGACCACCACTCAAAATCTGGTGGATCGGGGGGAAAGTTTAGGCTTGAGGAGGGGGAAGGGGGATCGAACCGGCCAGTTCTGGCTTTCTAAACAGGCACTGGGGGCGTAACCGTTACCTCAAAAGTTGATAATCCGAGTCAAAATCTGTACACATAGGGACTCCTCCATTTTGCTTGGTTCTTCTGAATGTTTGTGTCATGAACAATTATACCATGTGGGATCATTGTGATTTTTTGTTTGAGTATCTGGCTCTGTTAGCGAAGCCTTGTGGCCATACAGTTGTGGTTTGTCTGTCTGTCTGTCTGTCTGTTTGATCGTCTGGCTCTGTTGATAAACGTTTGTGGCCATACAGTTGTGGTCTGTCTGTCTGTTTGTTCGTCTGGTTCTGTTGATGAATGTTTGTGGATCTTCACGTGACAGAGTGGTCGCGTGCTCCCATTTAGCAATACCAGCTGTTTGCTCAAAGGTCTGAGAACACTTTGCTGTGTTCATTCATATGTCCTACTTTCTTTTTCTCCTTTTACTGTCTTGTTGTTCGAACCAGTGTTCCTTCATATGTCCTACTTTCTCTTTCTCTTTCTACCTCAATCCAATCCAATCATGTTGTTTATACTTACTTGTTGTTCGACCCAATGTTAACGCTAAGATATTTATTTAACATAATGACTTCTTTTATTGTTGGCTTTGTCGTTTTTTTGTGGGTTGCGAACAATATCTTTTATTACCTTTGTGTCACTGGACCAGTGAGTCACACTTAACGATTTCATCAGTTGAGTTTTTCGCCATCTTTATCTGCTCTGACGGACACTGTAGCAGAGTGGATAGTCTTTGACTTTTTTCCCTCTGGACCCATGAAGTCGTAGGTTCGAATCTCGACAGCTGCATCGGGTCAAACTTCGGAGTTTGAGAATTCTTACACACTCCCAGGTCAGCTTCAAGTGCACACCTGGCCAGTGCCTTCACATCCTTAGTGTATATATAACATACCTATGCCAAATGTTATGTACGCGTTAAGTTTACAGGACTCATATAAGCATTAGGTGGGTAAAGCAGCAGAAACAAACAACACTGCTTACATACGGGGACTGGATGTAAAAAAAAAAGCACATGAGTGCGCACAAGTTTAATCCTCGATATAAAAGACTAAATAATAAATAATAAACATGCCCAGCACGCATCCTGTGCCTGGAGAGAAATGGACTCCTCCAGTCCCAGAGACACGACCTGAAAAAGTCAATGCTGTGCCTAAGGCACAATGTAGTTCTACTGTTCTGTTGTTGTAATAGGTTTACCTTGTCCTTGCAAAGAAAATTTCTGGCGGCATTTTTTTTGCGGATTTTTTAAAGAAGGAAGATTGTTTGCAAGTGATGCAGATTTGTGCCTATATTAAGTCCTTCGGATGAGACTATAAACTGAGGCCCCGTGTACACAGAACATCTTGCGCACAAGTTTAATCCTATTCCACTTTTCGTAAGAGTAGGCCATTGTGTGCCGGTGGGAACAGACGACAAGATTTACAAAACTGCATACATATGAGGACTGGATGTAAACAAGGAATTGGGTGCTTATTCCATTATCCTCGAGTTAAAAGAATGAATGAATAAATGAATAAATAAATAGATAAATAGATAAATAATAAATAAATAAATTATTATTTTTGGGGACCTGGGTTGTTGTTGTTATTGATGTTGATGAAGCAAGAGTACCATGAACCACGATCGATGGAATTAATCTTTCAAAAAATAAAACAGTGTGCATGGGAAAAAGTGTGTATACTAATATGATTGATTTCTGTTAGTGGATTAGACAGGATTCTTGTAAAAAAAAAAAAACTTGTTCAAGGTAAAGACACGGTTTTTATGTGAGCACCTCATTAAATTTTCAGAAGTTGGGTGTAGGAACAGGCATCACATTTGCTTTAGCACATACGACTGTTCACACACACACACACACACACACACACACACACACACACACACACACACACACACACACACACACGCGCGCGCGCGCGCGCGCGCGCGCGCGCACACACATGCACACGCACATGCACACGCACACACACACACGCGCGCGCGTGTAAACACACACACAAACACACACATACTCACACAAACACATATATACACATATACATATATATACTCATACACACATATACACACACGCACGCACGCACGCACGCACGCAGACACACACAACACACACATACAGGCGCGCGCGCGTGCGCGTATAAAGTAAAAATATTAAATCAGTGCTAGTAGGAAGCCTTTTCTAAAGAAGTGAATGTGTGTGTGTGTGCGTGCGTGCGTACGTGCGTGCGTGCGTGCGTGTGTGTGTGCGTATGTGCATGTGTGTGTCTGCGTATGTGTATGTGTGTGTGTCTGCACGCGTGTGTGCGTGCGTCCGTGTGTGTATGTTTGTGTATGTGTGTATGTGCGCGTGTGCGTGTGTGTGCACTCGTGCGTGCGTGTATGTGTGTGTGTGTGTTTGTGTGTGTGTGTGTGTGTATATATATGTGTGTGTGTGTGTGTGTGTGTGTGTGTGTGTGTGTGTGTGTGTGTGTGTGTGTGTGTGTGCGGGTGTGCGCGTATGCGTATATGTGTGTTTGTGAGGAGAAGGGGAAAAAAAAAAACACCCAAGAAATTCTGACGATCAAGAAGATATCGAAGAGTAACCGAAGAAGGAAGGCTAAAT
>CM060336.1:39863005-39872058 GCA_030674155.1 Stramonita haemastoma
ATCCACTCAGCACGTATACTCGTACGCACATTTAAAGTTAAAAAAAAAATCATATAGTGTAAAAAAAACAAACAAAAAAAACACCCCAGCTTATATCAGTTACAATGTCACCAAAAAACCATTATTTAAGACTTAAAAAAAAGAGTTCATGAAATGTCAAACAATTTTTGTCAGATCACAATATCTCTATACTTCAGTTCATACTTTATATTTTTAGAAGGAAGATAAGGAAAAACAACTAACGCAACAATACCTTATAATAATACCCATCACCACTGAGAGGAAATAACATATACACTAACAATCACACAATCAAACAAACAAAAAAACCCAAACAGACAAACAAAAAAAACCAAACAGACAAACAAAAACAACAAAAAAACAAAGCACACGGCACGTATGCGCGTACACACATGCACACATTTAAAGTTTTAAAAAATCATATAGTGTCAAACAAACAGCTTATGTAAGTTACAATGTCACAAATACCATTATTTAAGTTTTTTTTTTAAAAATCCATGAAATGTCAATAAGCAACTTGTGTAAGATTACAATATCTCCAAGCTTCAGTTCATACTTTATATATTGGAAGGAAGAAAAAGAAAAAACAACAAAAGCAACAATACCATATGATAATACCCATCACCACTGACGGGAAATAAACAACGTACGCGCATGCACACATTAAGTTTTTTAAAAAATCATATAGGTCAAACAAATACTTATATCAGTTACAATGTCACCAATACCATTATTTAAGACTTAAAGAAAGAATCCATGAGATGTCAATTAGCAACTTATGTCAGATTACAATATCTCCATACTTCAGTACATGCTTTATATATTAGAAGAAAGAAAAGAAAAAAAATCAACAAACGCAACAATACCATATGATAATACCCATCACCACTGAGAGGAAATAACATATACACTAACAAACATACAAACAAACAAAAAACAAACAAACAAAAACAACAAAAAACCCAAAACAAAACAAAACAAAAAACAAGAACTTGGGAGGGGGGTGGGAACGGATGGGGAGGGGGTATCAAGGAGGAAGGGGGAAAACACAAACAGAAAACAGATGAATTATAATAATGATTTATGATTATATTAATAAATAAAAATCCCTACACATATAAACAAAAACAAAAAAACACACACACAACAACAACAACAAAAGTAAGGCCTTATCCACTAATCAAAATAATGTAAATATAATAGTGCTAATAGTCCCATTAATAAAAAAAGAAAAAGAAAAAAGAAAATCAAATCAAAAACCATTTATACTGAAACTATTGAACTGGGTAAGAAAAAAGGCATAAAACATGTCTCCAAACTAGTCATCAGATCAGTGGTTTGGTTTTCTCCTTTTGAGTTTGCAGTATATACACGTGTTTACATACATCACGTACACCCTATCCTGTTCATAAATAAATTAATAATTTAAAAAAAACCCCAACCCTTTCTCCTCCTTTCCCCCTTCTACAGACATATAGTAAGTAAAGTGTAGATTTTTCAGTCACAACAAACCACACGTGAAAGATGTTTTAGGGTGAGCAGAGAGTACCAATATCTTTAATCTGTTCTAAATATGGTTGTTAGGATTCATGTTTAGTTCTTAAACTTTTTTGCATAAGCGCATTAAGTGATTTTTTCACAGATTTTTTAAATGATTTTAATTTTTGATACATCAACTTATGACAATTTTTTTTTCTAGTGGAATAGTTTAATTCACTTATGCAAACAAACTTTGAAAATAAGGAGCAATTTGAAGTCATAGCAAGTTGTCCTGAAATCTTTCATTTTGTTCTTTCGGCTGCTAGCCGGCTACCCAACCCTAACTCCAGCCTTTTTTGGCTGAAGGGGGAGGTAGGCTTTTCCCAATGCTCTGACCAGCAGTGACACAATGACCAACTGACTGACTTTTGAATTCCTACACCATCTCTTGAAATAATTCAGACCACATTGTGTTCAATCCAATATCCTTTTAAAACACATATGACAAAAAGCTAAACTCCAGCCAGATTGTATATACAGCCAGGAAGTACTGACACCCAAGTAAGTAGCCTATGTGCAAAATATCCGCGTGTAAGTTGTGCAAACCTTGCAACCTTGTATTTTTCTAATTAAAAAAAGTCATTTGGGTAGTCACGTGTCAGTGTTGTGTGCTCACCACCTAACCTTTTATCAGGACAATCTTGAAAAGGACTGCCATGACATACATTAAAATGGAAGCGATTCTGTTCACAGGAAACATATTTGTTAATCTTCTAAAGGGAACTTGCAACATTTTCTCCACTCATCTATAGGCAACAGGCTGTAGGCAAAAAATGTACATGCTACTGGTAAATTGGTATTTCCAGTTCACCTTTCATGGGAGTAAAATCAACTAGAAAGAGGCTTCAAATGTGTATTTCAAAATAATGCATACAAAATTTTGACTCTGAGGTAATGAAATAGGGGGAGAGGCAGCAAACAAAGTGGAAGATATTAAATGCATAATTTAAACAAATCCACCAGATACGATGCAAAACTACCAAGAATTTTTTACACAAAATGGACAGTTTTAAAACCGGGCTAAGCCACCACCTTCTGGTCGCTATAAGACATGATACAGGCAACAAGCTACACACATACACCATCCTTCATCTGAAGGTGAACAATATGGGCAATGCTTGGAATGGTTACATACAACAAAACCAGTTACACAACTGCCCAGATAAAGACCGACCAAAAAATCAAACCACCAAAACAAACATTGAAACATCAAACACCGAAAAACATTACTGAAAAACGTATACGCAAAAGCACAGTGTAACCCATTCCAGAAAGGGTAATGTTATGCTTGGAAGAAATTTAGAGTTTCACAAATCAAATCAAATTAAATCAAATCATTTTTATTTCCAGATGGTACATTGAATAAGCATCGATTTGCTTTTTTTCATCAAGCCATCTATCTAAAGAAAAGAACAAAAACAAAAACAAAAACAACCCAACAAAAACAAAGCAGAAATTACCTAATAAACAATCAAACCAAAAAGAAAAAAAAAGGAAAAAAACCCAAACATTTCACCAACATTAATTAGCTAACATGATTTCAACAGCCTTAAAAATAAAATATGCCTATAGATAATACAAGCAACAACAATAACAAAAACAACCCCCAAAAAATCCCACTCAAAAGTCACACACACTCACACACACACACACACACACACACACACACACACACACACACACACACACACACACACACACACGGTTCGCGCGCTCGTCCACTCAGCACGTATACACGTACGCGCATGCATACATTTAAAGTTTTTTTTAAAAATCATATAGTGTCAAACAAACAGCTTATATCAGTTACAATGTCACCAAAACCATTATTTAAGACTTAAAAAAAGAATCCATGAAATATCAATAAGCAATTTATGTCAGATTACAATATCTCCATACTTCAGTTCATACAATATATATTAGAAGGAAGAAAAGGAAAAAACAACAACAAACGCAACAATACCATTAGGATAATACCCATCACCACTGAGAGGAAATAACATATACAATAACAAACATACAATCAAACAAACCAAAAAACAAACAGACAAACAAAAACAACAAAAAACCAAAATAAACAAAAACAAAAACGGGGAGGGGGGGGATGGAAACGGATGGGGAGGGGGTATCAAGGAGGAAGGGGGAAAACACAAACAGCAAACAGAAGAATTATAGTGATGATTTATGATTATATTAATAAATGAAAATCCCTACACGTACGAACTAAGGCATAAAAAACAAACAAAACAAAAAACAAAAAAAAAAAAAAAAACAAAAACAAAGAAAAAAAGAAAGGCCTTAACCACTAACCAAAGTAATATAAATGTAATAGTGCTAATAGTCCCACTAATAAAAATAATAGAATAAAATAAAAAACCGTTTATACTGAAACTATTGGACTGGGTCACATTTAGTGTTACTATGCTTGCTGTTTATGCAGGGAATAAATGTAAAAAGCAAGCTAATGGTGGAAGATAAACCACACAACAAACTCGTGTTCCTTACAGCTGGGGAACAGGTAAGCCCAATACAGGCAAATGCTTCAGGAGCAAAATCATGAAGTTACTACAAAAACTATTAATGTCGGGCTATGTTGGAATGTTTCATAAGTAGAGTTGGTTACACCGCCATCGACAATATCCATATTCGGCTAGTTCTACCATATAAAAGGAAAAGGGCATCGGCAATACATTACTTCACTTTGTGCTAAGTACTTCAGATTGAGTAATCAAAAAGTACTAAAAAAAAAAAAAAGGGGGGGGAGACTGAAAGGAACATCAGCTTTTCATAACCAAGTCCCAAGAAATCTGTAGTAGATGTTTACATACAAAATGTCAAAAAATGTCATGGAAAAAGCGAAAAGTGGAAAGGGGAAATACTTTAGATACAAGACTGACTGTCCATCAGCATTCCTTGCTGAAATGCTTTTTCTTTATGAAAGTTTAAAGCCACACACCCCCCAAAAAAAACCAACAACAACAACAAAACAACAACAACTAAACAAACACATTCATACAACTAAGTCTCTCCTACAATTCCTTGTTTACAGTATACAAAAAGCTACTAGAACAAAGCCACACATGCTCAATTTTCTGGTTTCACACACACCCAGGTTTTATAAAAGCACAAAAGTTAGCAAAAATGGCTGAACAACCCTCCCCCCTTCCCCCCAAAAAAACCAACAACAAAAAATATAAAACCAAGCAAACCAAAACCTGTACCACACTTAATTATCAGCGATCTGCTAGAATACATTATATCACATTTGGTACACTAGACTTTTGGAATATAGACATTTCAAGTGAAGATTCATACTTGCAGAAAAAAAATCATGTACAGAACAGATACATTAGAATTTTTGGACAAGAAATCATGCACCCAATAGCGCTGATTGATACGAAATCTGTCATTTTTGTCTTGCCAATATAACCATTTTTTGTGGGGCCTCCAACCTCTTTTCTCTATTTTATATTTTTTCAGTTTTCATGTTTTGTCGGTTTGTCTCCATTAACAAATTACATTAGGCCTCTTAACTTTTTCTATTCATTTGATTTCCTTTTCATATTTAATTGAACAAAAGCAAAGAAGACTGATTAATGCATTTGCACTAACAAATTTTTAATGGAAATCATAGACTGCAGGGAGAGATGCAGATGGGGTAGTCTATCAATGGGCTGGGAGTGCTATGACCTGGGTAACGAGCATGTCCCTGAGCTACAGCAAAGCAAAAAACAAGGAAACCAGGGAACAGGACACATCAATAACATACCTACAATGACAAATCTACGTATAACATTAAAGACAAACATTTTATCATACCACATTTTGTAGAATAAAATGTAAAGGCAAAAGTGTCTCCATAACCTATGTGGTCGTTGGGGAGGGAGGTAACAGAGCCTAGGGGCCAGAATATTGAGGGCAGCGCCCATCTCTCCCTCGCTGCTTCATTTTTCCTGTCCCTAAAGAGGTTAGGTACCCAATTACATTTGGGTTACTATTGTAACCAAGACGCGCAAACGGTTACTCATCTGTTTGGTAACCATGCTTAATTAATGCTGCTTAACCTTGACTGAGCTATAGGATACCCCAATAAAAAAAAAAAAAGGGAAAAAATTAACTCAGGGTTTCAGATATATGCTGACTTTTTTCATGAATCAAAACACCGCAATTTCTTTCTTAATGTGACATTCCAGTACTTCCTACACCTCCAGCCTTTAAAAAAAACAACGATGGGTTTTTAAAGTCAGTGTTGGTTACAGAAGCAAAGCTAGCTAGCTGTTTCTTTACACAGACATACAGAATTTTAACTTCATTTATTTGGGCAACTGCTATTCTCCACTTATCTCCATCCCCGAGATATAAACACACACACACACACACACACACACACACACACACACACACACACACACACACACACACTGGCGCGCGCGCACAAAGAGTGTGCAACTTTTTGGTTCGCTGCACAATGTAGCATACACTAATTGTGATAAATACCCGAAGTAGACCAATCTCTTGATAACCCTGTCACAAAAATTCTATCAGACATGCAGGCACACACACATGAACAGACCATCTACCCCTGTTCATTAATAACACCCCATTTCTGTAATGCATATCTCAGTTTCCCAGCACCTCCCCCCAAATATCATTGTTAATGCATTCTAAAACCAGCGCCTTTTACCTCTGTTTTTAGATAAACTCTTCTCAAATGCACACCCTTCATTTGATTATTCAATTGTGCATTCTAAACCCACCACCCTCCTACTTCTGTTTTTAGGTACACTTTATTTTATAAACTCCTCCCCACCTCTACCCATCCACCCCTGAAGCTAATCAGAAGTTTGCCTGTCCCCTATCCCCATCCTCAATCTTTACACCTCTTTCCCTACCATTATATACCAGAACATTAAAACACCCCTTCCCCTTCCTAGCATCCTTTTTCGGAATATTCTCGCGACCCCTCCTCCTACCAACCCGAAGAAAAATGTTCAGCCACTGTGTCTGCTTATACCATTATCTACCTGCCTTTTGTGTCCACATGTGGGGCCAGGGTTAGTATTGAGGTTATTGTTAGAGTTAGTGTTAAAAGTTAATAGGGGGTAAGGGTTGTTTGTCAGATGGTCTGTCTGAAAGTTAGAAATCATGTGGACACAATAGCACGTCGACAACTGGTATGTAGCTAAAGACACAATGTTACGCAATATTAAAACCAGGACCCTGTTTCAGACGAGTAGGGCATCGTGTGCCGGTCGGAACGGATAACCACAAGCACACAGAGACTAGATGTAAAAATAGCATACGAGCACTTATTCGATTATCCTTAAAAAATAAGTTTAGACATGAATGAATTAGATGGTATGTAGCTCGCAATAGCAGGAAGCTTTAAATCGGAATCATCAGTTCTATCAAAAGCCAAGGCTACACATTGGACATCGGTGTCCACAAATTTCCAGTTTAGATCTCAAAATATTTCAGGGCCCATGAATTTTTAAATCCCTTAAAAAATATATGATCCCCTCACAAACCATGTAAAAAAAAAAAGTCTACCAGCACGCCCTCTTTTTGTGTCCCCACTGCTCTAAATGTGTATCCGAACCCTTACTAAAGGAGTGCTTTTCCCTTCCGTCTCTCTTCTTCCAACCCGATGTCTCTCCCCACAACTACCCCCTTCACACACACACACACACACACACACACACACACACACACACACACACACACACACACACACACACACACACACACACACACACACACACACTTAAAATCATACGTCGCCAATGTTTTGTGAAAGAAATTCTATTAAAAAAAAACAACAACCTACAACTACCATGAAATCTGACTGATGTACTCGATACCACACAGGTTTGGAATTCTGGCAAATCAGTACACAAATTTTCTCACAATACTGGAAAACTTGTTGCCAATTCCACCCCAAAAAGTTCTGAAATGCCCTGATACTTTCCTTGTGGCGAAAGCACATTTCACAACAGCAATTAAAAATCCTGATGACTAGGATATTCATCCCCCCCAACCTCATTTTTTCATAGGATTTTTGAGCAAGTCTGTCTACTCCTAACCAAAATCGAAGCCTATTTTATTACCTTTTTTCCAATTTTTTATTTATTTTGGTAACTGACACTTCACTTCCCAGCGACCATTTAGGTTATGGAACACAATCATTTACCTAGTTTCCAATGACTGACAAAAACATGACTGAAAAAGACAAAAAGCATCGCACATAAGCCATGAGCATGAGCAAAACGAGACATTGACATAAAAGTTGTCTTCATTTTTTTTTGCTTTAAAAAATAAAATTTACTTATTTGTCTAATTTTGCCATCCTTCTTCGGTTGTACTTTGTACACTTTCTCTCCTTGAAAAAAATCTTGCTCATTTCCAATTGGTATTGATTAGCTAATCTTTTGCCACCTTACTACACATAGGGGGGGGGGGGGGGGGGGGGGGGGAGGGGGGGGGGGGAGGGGCGTAAATGTCTAAGAATTATCTGAGAAAGTTAATTTTTCTCCAAAAGGCAGCATCTTTTTTTTTAACCACAAAACTCTCAGTATGAACCGTATCGTTTAAAAAAAAAAGTATGTAGCCAAATATTTAGGACATATATTCATAAAAAGCCATAAGGTAAATAAAACAAATCTTATACCAATCTATTACACTTCTGTTCCAAATTGAAGAGCTTTAATTGATTTTAGGATTTTTGTATCACAGTACCAATCCTTTCTAGAATATATATAAATTATTTATGTATTTTTTCGAATAATTTATTTACTTACTATGTGAATACTCAAGTTTTTTGTTTGTCTGGATATTATTTTTTTTAAATAAACAAGATGCATTCAAAATCTAAATGCACAGTTTTTTTATGATAAACTTGCACAGAGGATATCAACTAATTCATTGTTCCGCTTTTGGTAAGAGTAGGCCATTGTGTGCCGGTGGGAATAGATGACAATATTTACACAACTGCATACACACCGGGATTGGATGAAAAAAAGCACATGAGTGATTATCCCATAATCCTCGATATAAAAGAATGGAAAAGAATTTTTAAAAATGATTTTTTTTTGTATAATGTGAAGTTCCATCATTACCCAACAAAATTCTGCAAGACCGTTTCTATAGAACTATATAGACAATTTTTCTGAGTTCATAATACTAATATTCACCAATCTTCTGTGGTCTTATATTTTTAATGAGTTCACTTGAGAGAATATAATGTATGAAATACTTTTTACCCGTTTCTGATTATATTTTTCGAATCAATTAAAAAAAAAGTTGGTCTTTGTACAGGCATGTTACAAAATTGTAAAACTTTTTTTTTAATATGTCTGCACAGCCCAGTGAAAGACGCGTTAAAACATGCACAGGTTGGGAAGTATTCTGCTACAGAAAAAATCTACTCTTAAATGCACAAGCTTGTTTAAAGCTAGTCAAACATAACAGTTTACCAAAAAAAACCCCACCTAAAA
>CM060336.1:39872158-39884658 GCA_030674155.1 Stramonita haemastoma
CAGGCACTTGATAAGGCAGGTCCTGATGGCTGCTCTCGCACTTGTCAGGTCACAGGCACTTGATAAGGCAGGTCCTGATGGCTGCTCTCGCACTTGTCAGTGTCACAGGCACGTATGATCCACATGACTTTAACCGCCCAGTTAAGACCCATGCATCAAACGATAAGGAGGAGGATGGATCAATTCCAAGGAAATTATTTAGGAATGGAGTGACGAGAATCCCAGGCCTTATAAACAAGACAGGACCACGCGACTTATGATTTGAAAATGGAGAAACGAGTCCAGCCCTCATGACCACTGTATCAAAACCTTTGTAGATGGAGACACCAGATCACTGGTACCAGGATTGCTCTCCTCTCACTCCACCTTCCCCTTGTTGGTTCTAGTTTTATTCTATTTTGGTTTAGCTAGTTATCATTTTATTCTCTTGTTGTTTAGTTTTATCGAAGTTTGGTTTGTTTTGCTACATTTTAGTTTTCTTTTATTTCTAAATCTGTTCTGTCCTAACTTTTTTGGGGGGAGGTGGAGTTGTTTGCATTTTATTTTTTAATTTAAAATCTTTTTCAGTTTTAAAATTTTATCCATTTATGTTTAAACTCTTTTAGTGAGGAGCATTGATGCAACCAGAAGCTTGGTGTCCAGTGATCCTTTGAAGACAACTGACCAGGCAGCCATGTAGAACAGACACAGACCCTCAGGAGCAAACTTTGGCTACCAGAGAGACATTTTTAGAAAGCGAGACGGTGTCTTTTGTGAATATGGTAGACACTGCGCAGGTTTTCTTTTGAACATACCTGTGAATGCAAACTTTTCTTTTCCGGCATATCTCCGAAAACTGTGAAGCACAGCAAATCTCCGAAAACTGAAGCACAACAAATCTCCGAAAACTGTGAAGCAAAACATATCTCCGAAAAATGTGAAGAACAAATCTCCGAAAACTGTGAACAACAAATCTCCGAAAACTGTGAAGAACAAATCTCCGAAAACTGTGAAGCACAACAAATCTCCGAAAACTGTGAAGAACAACAAATCTCCGAAAACTGTGAAGCACAACAAATCTCCGAAAACTATGAAGCACAACAAATCTCCGAAAACTGTGAAGCACAACAAATCTCCGAAAACTGTGAAGAACAACAAATCTCCGAAAACTGTGAAGCACAACAAATCTCCGAAAACTGTGAAGAACAAATCTCCGAAAACTGTGAAGCACAACAAATCTCCGAAAACTGTGAAGCACAACATACCGCCGAAAATTGTGAAGAACAAATCTCCGAAAACTATGAAGCACAAATACCTCCGAAAACTGTGAAGCACAACAAATCTCCGAAAACTGTGAAGTACAAATACCTCCGAAAATTTGATCTCATGATCAAAAAATGTCTCAGATCCAAAGAAGATTTCTTTATCCTCCATTCTTAATCCTTTGATAACAAGGGCCTAACAAGGCTAAGTCATCATCATGTTTCACACTGTACAACACTGATGGGAAGTATCTGGCAAACAAAAGCATAATTTGAGTCATAGATATGACAGCGTCTAATTAACAGGGGAAAGTGTGTGTGTGTATAGTATAATTATTTGTCGATGTTATAGATGGATGCGTGTCTTAGAGTTAGAGAGAGAGAGAGAGAGAGAGAGAGAGAGAGAGGGGGGGGGGAGGAGGATGGGGAGGAGGGAGGAGAGAGGGAGGGGAGGAGGGAGTGAGAGGAGAGGGAAGACGAGAGAGGGAGGGGAGGGGGGGGGGGGGGGGGGGGGTGGCAAGGGGATAGAGAGAAGAAAGAAAAAGGTGAGAGAAAGATTGAGAGAGAGGTACAGAGTGAGAGAGAGAGAGGGGGGAGGAGGAGAGATGAGTGTGCAAGAGGAAAAGAGAGAGAGAGAGAGAGAGGGAGAGAGAGAGAGAGAGAGAGAGAGAAGGACAGAAGACAGACAGACAGACAGACAGACAGACAGACAGACAGACAGACAGACACAGAGACAGAAAGACAGAGAGAGACAGAGAGAGACAGAGAGAGACAGAGACAGAGAGAAGACAGACAGACAGACAGACAGACAGAAAATTCACTTTAAATATCTATTTTTTAAGAGATATAAACTCCTCTATCCACTAGATCATCACTAAGATCGATATTTAAAACATCATCAGCTTCAAAGGCAACATAGTAAAAGAAAAGAAACAAACAACAAAAAACACAGGCACAAACTGGTCAAAACGTCAAGAGACGCACAATGAAAGTAAGGAAATAACAGAAGGAAGGTGGCAGGATGGTTAAGACGTTCGCCTGCCAACAAGTAAACCGCGAGGTTCTGGGTTCGATTCCCAGCCTCACCCTTTCTTCCCAGTTTAACGGAAAGAATATCGAACTGTGAGAGAGGGTTAATCTATTAATAGATGCAGACAACTCCTCTGTGACCACCCCACATTCCTCAGTTTATTAAAGTTTTTTTTCATTCGAAGGTTTGCAGTGACAAAAATATTTCCAATTAACCCGTCCCTAAATTCTGCTGACCATAGAGTTTTTGTAGCCAATCTATATTCTAAACATGTAAAAAAAAAAAATGGAAGAGCTGAGACACAAAGCATCACGCTTGTTGGTCAGTGAACAGGAGAAAAAATAATTCAGTGTGAAACTGAACAAGAAATAGTCATACAACTTAGCACCAGCTGAAGTATACAGTTAAATGTATCTGTCCCCATTTTTTGTGTTTGCATACCTAAAAGATGGGGTGGGGTGGTGAGGGTCTGCATAAACTTGCTTTAAAAGTAAAAGGGGGAAGGGGGGAGGCAAGAATCGTTTCGTGGTTTCGACATGGCATTGGTGAAGAATTCAATTCAGTGTAGCAAGATTCTGATTAGTAGAAATATAGTTAAGCCACACAGGAATGGGGGCACATGGAATGTTTGCCCCACTACTAGTTTTTTTTTAAATCCTCGTATTTAAAAAAAATCATAATCCTCTCCCTTTCCAATTTTTTAAATGTTTAAATGTGTAAAAGTAATTATGAACAACTAGCCAGAGGAAATAAACATTGCATCACTTACCTGTGGCCTCACAACAAATCTACAAGGAGCAGCAACAGTCAATGCGTCTTGTCCACTGAAGGCAGCAAATTTGAATCAACTGAACAGTAAAGTGGCAGGTCCAGTAGGTCAGCCCCTCTGTGGGTGAACAGAAACAACTTTTCCTCGTGCATCACGGACCATGGCCACGCTTTGGCTACGTAATTTTGCACTTTTACCAGCTGCCATGGCGCAGTGGTTAGTACCTTGGATTTCGGACTGGAAGGTCATCGGTTCGATTCCCATAAGAGTCATAGGGATTTTTTGGACTCCAGCCGCTCCTACCCAGAGTAATTGTGCTGTGGGCTCAGTGGGAAGACTGGGACCACACAGTCAAGCTCCATCCGCTTTACTTATGCGAGTTTGAGACTGTTGCTTAAATTATCTGACCAACACTGCAGGTGTCTGTATAGCTTGGGCCCAGTTGACGCGGGGATATATTATTATGATAGTAAGCGTAGAGTACAACCCTGTCAAGTAGTCTCAAAGGGAATGCACTTCCATAGCAGCAGCATCCTCATTATCATTGATCATCAGATTTTAAAAAAAAAAATGCCTCTGGGGAGGGAGAGAGAGAAAGAGAGAGAGAGAGAGAGAGAGAGAGAGAGAGAGAGAGAGAGAGAGAGAGAGAGACAGAGACAGAGAGACAGAGACAGAGAGACACACAGACACACAGACACACAGACACACAGACAGACAGCTTGTGTGTTTGGGTGTGTGAGAGAGAGAGAGAGAGAGAGAGAGAGAGAGAGAGAGAGAAGAGAGAGAGAGAGAGAGAGAGAGAGAGAAGAGGAGAGAGAGAGAGAGAGAGAGAGAGAGAGAGAGAGAGATCAAATTCTTTTATTTCGAGGATAATCGAATGAACTCACTCATGTCACAATTTTTTAAATCATGTCCCACAGTTAATAAGGATAAACAAAATAAAAAGCCAACACCAAGTACAAAAAAAAAAAAGACCAAACAAAACAAACGAAAAGACAACACAGGAGAGAGACAGAGAGCAGAGACAGAGACAGAGGACAGAGAGGTCTCTATCCAGACACATGACTGTATGGAGTAAGTGTGCAGAGTTTGTCTACATCAAAGCTGACAGACATTTCCAGTCCCTAGAGTGCAGACCTGCCACAGCAACGCGTCTGTCTGTCAGTTGAAACCTTTCAAACTGTATGCCGCTTGTCCCTAAGTGCTCTTTTGAAGCGCCCCCCCCCCCCCCTCCTCTCTCTCTCTCTCTCTCTCTCTCTTTTCCTCCTCCGTCCTCTCTCTCTCTCTCTCTCTCCCTCTCTCTCTCTCTCTTGTTCTCTCTCTCGTTCTCTCTCCCTCTCTCTCCTCTCATTCACTCCTCCTCCTCTCTCTCTCTCTCTCTCCTCTCCCTCCCTCTCCCTCTCTCTCCTCTCTCTCCTCCTCTCTCCTCTCTCTGTCTTCTCTCTCTCTCCTCTCTCTCTCTGTCTCTCTCTCTCCTCTCTCTCTCTCTCTCTCTCTCTCTCTCTCTCTCTCTCCTCTCTCCCTCTCTCCCTCTCTCTCTCCTCTCTCTCTCTCTCTCTCTCTCTCTCTCTCTCTCTCTCTCTCTCTGTGTCTCTCTCTCTGTGTCTCTCTCTCTCCTCTCTCTCCCTCTCTCTCCTCTCTCTTCTCTGTCTTGTCTCTTCTGTCTGCTCTGTCTGTCTGTCTCTCTGTCTGTCCTGTCTGTCTCTCTCTCTCTCTCTCTCTCTCTCTCTCTCTCTCTCTCTCTCTCTCTCTCTCTCTTTGTGCCTTTAGAGCAGCTGTACTATGCATTTACGTCACTAACCACCTCCCCCCCCCCCTTCCCTCCAACCTTCTATTGACGCAGTCAGAAGTTCGGAATAAGTTCCTGTGACAGAGTCATGGATTAGAAGAAAGCGAAACAACCCAGCAGCATAACGGATTGTCGTCAACCTCTCTCCGCTTCCTCTCAACTTTCCTGTCCTGTCCTTGTCTGTCATTCTGTTGTTACTTTTTTTTTACCCATTTAGTGAGTTTTTAATGACTCTGCATATAGATCTACACGTAGATTTAATTGCTTTTCGTTGTTAACTTTCATTGAAATTGTAATGTTTGTCTCACATCCATGCAGTCTTATTATTGTTTGCTTTAACGGATAGCAGCCTACCACTTTCACTCTACATATAGATCTAGAGCTGATTGCGTTTCGTTGATTTTCATTGAAATTTTAATGTTTGTCCCCAATATAGTCTTAACAGCCATGTTTCTGTCTGTCTATTTATCTCTCTGTCTATTTATCTATCTGTCCTGTGTCTGGACACCGTGGGACTTGACAACCAGTTCTCTCAATTCCTTATTCTGTTTGCCTTTTTCAACAACCATAGGTATTTTATACATTAACCTGATAACTTCTGACTCTACATATAGATCTAGATTGATTAAGTTTTGTTGATTTTCATTGAAATCATAATGCTGTCTGTCTCTCATAGTCCTAACAATCATGGTCATTTTATACTTTAACTGATACCACTTTGACTCCACATAAAGATCTAGATATGATTGCTTTTCGTTGATTTTCATTGAAATTGCAATGTTGTCACTATACAGTTTGAACAACCATAGGCATTTTTATACTTTAACTGATGACTCTATATATAGATTTAGATGTACATTTAGATCTGATTGCCTTTCGTGAACTTTCATTGAAATTGTAATGTTTGTTCCTCATACAGTGTGAACATAGTCATTGCATGTTTTAACTGTTACCGGTTAAAATGAAAGGTGCAGATTGAAAGAGGTGGGGGAGAGTGTGGGAGAGGTGGTTTTCCAGTGATCATTGACAATGTTTGATTGTGATGATTGTATTAGAGCTATGTAGTTTTGCTTGTATTGAACGATAGCCTGTGATAAAAAGATGACTGGAATGCAGTGCTTTTTTTCGTTCCTGGGTTAGAACTCCAAGGTGATTTTTGCGTGCACGACTGTTTTTGCCCACTGTGAAGGTAGCAGTATTCCAACTTAGGAGATGTATGCTGGGTATGTTCCTGTGTCCGTAACCCACCGAACGATGATTAGAATTACGGGATCTTTAACGTGCGTGTTTGATCTTCTGCATGTGTGTACACACAAGGGGATTAAGACACTAGCAGGTTTGTACTTGAAGTTGACCTGAGGGATCGTGAAAAAATCCCCATCCTTAATTCACCAGACGCCACAGAGATTCGAACCCACGACTTCATGTAAACATGTGATTGAAGTCGAACAATTTTAACCACATGGCTATAGAGTCCGTACAATGAATATGAAATCAAGTCTTAATGTCATAGGGTATTTTTCAATCCCTAAGTTTACCCATAAAATGCGCTTTGGGCATTATCAATTTATTTATTTCATGGAAAGCACAAAACAAATACAGCGCTTTCCTCATATTTTGTTCTCCAATGTCTGTTGGTTTTTTCTCGTCTGGACAGCTCTCAAAAACTGTGCTGTATTTTGACAATAGATTTTTTTAAAAGCCAAATGACGCAATTTAGCCCACGTTAATTTGCTTATCTGACGTTCTTCTCAAGTAAGAATGACGTAGATAAGTAAAAAGAGTGGCATAGGCGTTCTTTAAAACATGTTTTGTACCGTCCTAAAAATATTACAAATAAAACCCTGGAAGACATGTGCACCGGGCATACTAAGTATTAAATTTGTGCTGAAATCAAACATTTAGAACAACAACACGCACAACAAAGTGATGGATATCGAAGCCAGACAGCTTAGTAATTATTTTCACGAACGCTAAAGCACGACCCCGTTTCATTCAATGTGGCCCCGCCGGACCGACCACAGAGGCAAACACCAGAAATTTCATCTAGTAAAATTAAATTTTTCCGTTTAGAACAATGGAACTACATAGCGTTTTAAAAAAAAAATCTGCAGGTTACGGTGCCCAAATATTCGTAATGAAACGTGCAAGAGAAAGAAAGAAAAGACAATATTAGGACACGCGCAGACCCCTGAGAAAATCAATAACCCCTTCCTCCCCCCAAAAACAACAACAACAACAACAAAAACAACAACAACAACAAAAAATACGACAACCCCCTTCCCCCCAAAAAGGGGAGAGAGAGAGAGGAAGAGAGAGAGGAGAGAGAGAGAGAGAGAGAGAGAGAGAGAGAGAGAGAGAGAGAGAGAGAGAGAGAGAGAGAGCTATTTTCATTCTTTTATTTCGAGGATAATGGAATAAGTGCTCAGGTGACTTTTTACATCCAGTCCCCGTATGCATGCAGTTTTGTAAATTTTGTCACCCTTTTTCATCGTAATGGCCTACTCTTTCGAAAAGAGAAACGGGTTTTAATGTTTGCGCAAGATGTTCTGCGTGCATTCTCGGTTTATAGACTTATCTGGAAGGCTTTTTGGAAAGCACGAAACAAAATTTAATACAGTGTTACCGAAGAGAGAGAGAGAGAGAGGAGAGAGAGGAGAGGAGAGAGAGAGAGGAGATGAGAGAGAGAGAGAGAGAGAGAGAAGACAAGACAGACAAGACAAATTCTTTTATTCGAGGATAATAGATAAGCACTCATGTGCTTATGAGAGAGAGAGAGAGAGAGAGAGAGAGAGAGAGAGAGAGGAGAGAGAGAGAGAGAGAGAGAGAGAGAGAGAGAGACAAGACAAGACAAGACAAGACAAATTCTTTTATTCGAGGATAATAGATAAGCACTCATGTGCTTATGAGAGAGAGAGAGAGAGAGAGAGAGGAGAGAGAGAGAGAGAGAGAGAGAGAGAGAGAGAAGAGATGAGGAGAGAGAGAGAGAGAGAGAGAGAGAGAGAGAGAGAGAGAGAGAGAGAGAGAAGAAGACAGTGAAGAAGACAGAAGGACAGAGAGAGGGAGACGAGAGGAAGACAGAGACAGAGACGAGAGACAGAGACAGAGACAGACAGAAGCAGAGAGAGAGAGAGAACTAAGGGGATATGAAGTAAAAGCAACCTCAAAACAAAACATAAGAAAAGAAAAGAAAAACAAAAAAGCCAGACATTGCATTGTATTCTCTTCCATCCGGCTGTCTTGTTCTATGTTCTTTTATGTCATTGCTTCCTGTTTTCCTCTTTCTCTCATTCGAACACGTACGCGCGCGCGCAAGCACACACACACACACACACACACACACACACACACACACACACACACACACACACACACACACACACACACACACACACACACACACACATACACACACACACATCACATACACACACACACACACACACACACACCACACACCACACACACACACACGTACATAGGGACTCTCTCTCTCTCTCTCACACACACACACACACACACACACACACACACACACACACACACACACACCCCACACACACACACACACACACAGCACACACACACACACTCTCTCTCTCTCTCTCTCTCTCTCTCTCTCTCTCTCTCTCTCTCTCTCTCTCTCTCTCTGCACCAGTTGTTTTTTCCACGACAAACTTGCTTTATTCAAGCCAGGATGTCCTCTTCGGGCCTATGGTGTTGCCACAAGACTGGCGCCACGCATATGATAAATGCTTGTAAAGTGTGTACGCATACAGTATAGCACTCTCTTTGTGCCGTGGATTCTGTTACTGTGCAAAAGTTGGGATTGGACGGTACTCGAACCTGCCCTTTATTTGTGACCTCTTCTGGAAATACACCTTATTCTTGGGGTGTGTGTATGTGCACGCCCACATGCATGCACCCTTATGTTTGTGTGTGGGTTGTTATTTTTTTTGTGTGGGTATGTGGTGGAGACCCTGCACTTTGGTGTGGTGCATCATATTGTTTGTTATGATTATAATTATGTGTGTTACTAGGTATAATTGCGTACACTGCACCAGCTTTTCCCCCCGACAAACTTGCCATATTCAAGCCAGGTTGCCCTCTTCGGGGCTGTAGTGTAACCACAAGACCGGCGCCGCGCATTACGGAGATGCTAGTAAAGTGTGCATGCAATAAGTAGAGCACTCTCTTGATGCCTTGGGTTCTGTTACTGTGCAAAAGTCGCGGTAGAACGGGACTCAAACCGGCCCTTTATTGCCAACTTTCTTTTGGTTGACAACAGATTAAAAAACCAAACACGAATCACCATTCACGGATGAAACGAAGTACCAATAACTGAGCAACAGGAAAACTTTTAGCAGAACTGCAGAAGACCTATAAGCTGTCAAGTGTTTTCCACTTCAGCACAGCCTGTGTGTGTGTTGTGTGTGTGTGTTGTGTGTGTGTGTGTGTGTGTGTGTGTGTGTGTGTGTGTGTGTGTGTGTGTGTGTGTGAGTGTGTGTGTGTGTGTGTGTGTGTGTGTGTGTGTGTGTGTGTGTGGTGTGTGGTGTGTGTGTGTGTGTGTGTGTGTGAGTGAATGATGTGTGTGGTGATGTGTGTGTGTGTGTGTGGTGTGTATGTGCGTAGTGTGTGTGTGTGTGTGTTGTGTGGTTTGTGTGTGTGTGTGTGTGTGTGTGTGTGTGTGTGTGTGTGTGTGTGTGTGTGTCTGTCTGTCTGTCTGTCTGTCTGTTGTCTGTCTGAATTACTTCAGATGGCCCCAGACTGCTGTACCAATAACGGACCCTATGGGCAGACACGACAGTTTGCAGCATTCTTTACTGCCTGGGTTCCCATGGCAGCAGACAATACTGTGCTGTGCCGTGCTGTGCCGTCCTGTGCTGTGCTGTGCTGTGCCGTGCTGTGCTGTGCTGTACTGTGCTGTGCTGTGCTGTGCCGTGCCGTGTTTTGTTGTGCTGTGCCGTGCCGTGCTGTGCTGTGCTGTGCTGTACTGTGCTATGCTGTGCTGTGCCGTGCAGCGCTATGCTGTCCTTTGCTGCGCTGTGCCGTGTGTGCTGTGCTGTGCCGTGTTGTGCTGCACTGTTCCGTGTTGTGCTGTGTGTGCTGTTCCGTGCTGTGTTGTGCTGTGCTTGTTGTGCTGTGCCGTGTTGTGCTGTGCCGTGTTGTGCTGTGCCGTGCTGTGCTGTGCCGTGCCGTGCTGTGCTGTGCCGTGCTGTGCTGTTCTGTGCTGTGTTGTGCTGTTCCGTGTTGTGCTGTGCTGTGCTGTTCCGTGTTGTGCTGTGCTGTGCTGTTCCGTGTTGTGCTGTGCTGTGTTGTGCTTTGCCGTGCTGTGCTGTGCTGTGCTGTGCCGTGCTGTGCTGTGCTGTGCTGTGCTGTGCCGTCCTGTGCCGTGCTGTACTGTGCCGTGCCGTGCCGTGCTGTGCTGTGCTGTGCTGTGCTGTGCTGTGCTGTGCTGGCTGTGGAGAGATGGGTCACGAACTGAAGCGTATCCTTGTCAGGTCGTGGTGATTTGCTTGGCTTATGTGGTGTGTAACGGTCTGTTGTCTGGTTGTGGTGATTTGCTTGGCCTATGGTGGTGTAACGGTCTGTTGTCTGGTTGCTGCCTCTGCTTGGCCAGTCTGTACTAGGTATAAATTGGCTTCAATTTGGTGGATCGGTGGTCTAGAGGTAACGCGCCTGCCTAGAAAGCGAAAAATCCGGGTTGAGTTGTGGTGGTTCGAATCCCGTTTGGGTCCCTCTTCCCCCATCCATTTGACCATGAGTTGTGTCTGGGCGCTAGTCTTTCGGTAGAGACGATAAACGAGGTCCCGTGTGTTACACATCATTATTTAGCGACGTAAAAGAACCCACGGCAACAAGGGGGTTAACCCTGGCAAAATTTGTTGGAAAAAGCCACTATGATAAGGAAAACTAATATAGTTGCAGACAGGAAAAAGAAAAGAAAATAATGGGTAGGCTGCTGCACTTGTTGCGAGGCGCTCTCCCTGGGGAGAGGGGCCCGAATTTCACGCAGATAAATCTACTGTAATATAAAGAGGTATAAAATAATATGATAAAAAAGTTTTAAATGGGTTTTGGTTGAATCAACAATTTTTTTTTTACAGTTACAATCAAACAAATATCGAACGATGCTAAGTGACACATGCATTTTAAAGCGTAAACAGTTGCTGTACTTAATACAAATGGTTCATATGAATTATGGAATATTTAAAATAAAAATCCTATGTCGAAGGTATACAATTTTCCAGCTATCAAAATATTTCTGCTCTGTTTGGTCAGATCTACAAAAACAACAACAGTCTCCTTTATTGATAGCCCCCACTTTCAAGAAATTCAAATAAATAAAAGATACTGCACAAAATACGACTAGTGGTGATATCGATGATGATGTTTTTGTCCGTTCTTGAATGAAATTCGTTAAAAAAATTTAAAAAAAGGGTTACCAAATATGACATTAAACATTCAGTCACTTTGAATGATGAAATTTTTATTTAATTTTTATAAAAATATTACATTCAACATTCGTCACTTTGAACATTGAACAATTCTTTTCATTTTCAACAGGAAGACTTTCTTTGTAGTGTAATGTTGTGAAAACGATTAGTGTTATCAGGATCAAAATGAAAACCCAGTCCAGAGAATTTGAAACAGGTGAACAGAAAATTGGTGCCAAAATACGAGGTCAAGTGGTGTATGGCAATGAAATTGTCAAGTTATGATTGTGTTTTTAATGTTATATAAAAAAAATCTTTAATATCCTTAAAAGGAATACGGGTAATAAAGAATTTAAGAGAGAGAGAGAGAGAAGAGACAGAGGAAGAAGACAGAGAGAAGAGAGGCAGAGCAGACAGAAGAGAGCAGACAGAGCAGACAGATAGAACAGACAGAGACAGAGCAGACAGACAGAAAGAAGCAAATGCAGCACAGCAGAACACAGTGTTTTAAACACACCACTTTACATCGTCATCAAAACACTACCCATAACTTCAATAACAAAAGAAAAACGAAAACAACAAACAAAGCCAGAAAACAAACATCAGCGCTGCTCTGTCCAGCGTGAAAAAGCAGTCAGTGGTAATGACAGGCAGGAGCACTGACTGAAGATCACTAACGTCAGGTGACTAACGGACCTACACTGACAATGTCAGTCTGTACTGACGTCCTCACGTCAGCTACACAGGAAATGACCTCTGACGGCCCATTTCCTTCTGCTCATGCGCATTACATGAAATCCTACTTCCGGCTGAGACTCGCTTTTTTTCTGGCGTTTGGTCAGAAGTCGTGTAGTCTTGGAGATGAGTTTTCTCCCTTTGCCATCCTCCTTTAATTTGTGTCTGTATGTTTTTCTTTAATCTGTTTACTTTTTTTTTTTAATGTGTTTAAAATCTGTTATTTCTAGGATAATGGAATACGTACTCATGTCATTTTTTCACCCAATCCCCTTGTGCATGCAGTTTTGTATATTTTGTTATCCTTTCATTAGCGTGTTCGCCGAGTGTGTGTGTGTGTGTGTGTGTGTGTGTGTGTGTGTGTGTGTGTGTGTGTGTGTGTGTGTGTGTGTGTGTGTGTGTGTGTGTGTGTTTGTTGTGCGTGTTGTTTGTTTGTTGTTTGTTTGTTTGTTGTGTGTGTGTGTGGGTGTGTGTGTGTGTGGTGTGTGTTGTGTGTGTG
>CM060336.1:39891159-39893659 GCA_030674155.1 Stramonita haemastoma
GGGGGAAGGGGAGGGGAATCAACCGGTCAGTTCTGGCTTTCTAGACAGGTACTGGGGGCGTTACCTTTACCTCAAAAGTTCTGATCTCTAACCGCCAGTTGCTGATCCGAGTCAAAAATCTGTACACACGGGGGACTCCTCCATTCTGCTTGGTTCTTCTGAAAAACATTCAGCAATTGAGCAATTATAGGATGTGTGACCAATGTGATTTTTTGTTTGAGTCTCTGGCTCTGTTAGCGAAGCCTTGTGGCCATACAGTTGTGGTCTGTCTGTCTGTCTGTCTGTTTGTTTGATCGTCTGGTTCTGTTGATGAATGTTTGTGGATCTTCACGTGACAGAGTGGTCGCGTGCTCCCATTCAGCAATACCAGCTGTTTGCTGAAAGGTCTGAGAACACTTTGCTGTGTACATTCATATTTCCTACTTTCTTTTCTCTTTCTACTTCAATCCAATCCAATCATGTTGTTTATACTTACTTGTTGTTCGACCGATGTTAACGCTTAGATATTTATTCAACATAATGACTTCTTTTATTGTTGGCTTTGTCGGGGTTTTTTTTATGGGTTGCGAACAATATCTTTTATTACCTTTGTGTCACTGGACAGTGAGTCACATTTAACGATTTCATCAGTTGAGTTTTTCGCCATCTTTATCTGCTCTGACGGACATTGTAGCAGAGTGGATAGTCTTTGACTTTTTTTCCCTCTGGACCCATGAAGTCGTAGGTTCGAATCTCGGCAGCTGCATCGGGTCAAACTTCGAAGTTTGAGAATTCTTACACTCTCCCAGGTCAGCTTCAAGTGCACACCTGGCCAGTGCCTTAACATTCTTAGTGTATATATAACATACCTATGCCAAATGTTATGTACGCGTTAAGTTTACAGGACTCATATAAGCATTAGGTGGGTAAAGCAGCAGAAACAAACTACACTGCATACATACGGGGACTGGATGTAAAAAAGCGCATGAGTGTTTATTCCATTATCCTTGATATAAAAGACTAAATAATAAATAATAAACATACCCAGCACGCATCCTGTGCCTGGAGAGGAATGGACTCCTCCAGTCCCAGAGACACGACCTGAAAAAGTCAATGCTGTGCCTAAGGCACAATGTAGTTCTACTGTTCTGTTGTTGTAATAGGTTTACCTTGTCCTTGGAAAGAAAATTTCTGGCGGCATTTTTTTGGCGGATTTTTTAAAGAAGGAAGATTGTTTGCAAGTGATGCAGATTTGTGCCTATATTAAGTCCTTCGGATGAGACTATAAACCGAGGCCCCGTGTGCGAACGCACACAGAACATCTTGCGCACAAGTTTAATCCTATTCCACTTTTCGTAAGAGTAGGCCATTGTGTGCCGGTGGGAACAGACGACAAGATTTACAAAACTGCATACATATGAGGACTGGATGTAAACAAGGAATTGGGTGCTTATTCCATTATCCTCGAGATAAAAGAATGAATGAATAAATGAATAAATAAATAAATAAATAGATAAATAATAAATAAATAAATTATTATTTTTGGGGACCTGGGTTGTTGTTGTTATTGATGTTGATGAAGCAAGAGTACCATGAACCACGATCGATGGAATTAATCTTTCAAAAAATAAAAACAGTGTGCATGGGAAAAAGTGTGTATACTAATATGATTGATTTCTGTTAGTGGATTAGACAGGATTCTTGTAAAAAAAACAAAACTTGTTCAAGGTAAAGACACGGTTTTTATGTGAGCACCTCATTAAATTTTCAGAAGTTGGGTGTAGGAACAGGCATCACATTTACTTTAGCACACACGACTGTTCACACACACACACACACGCACGCACGCACACACACACACACACACACACACACACACACACACACACACACACACTCACTCACTCACTCACTCACTCACTCACTCACTCACTCACTCACTCACTCACTCACTCACTCACACACTCACTCACACACGCGCGTGCGCGCGCGTATAAAGTAAAAAATATTACATCAGTGCTAGTAGAAAGCCTTTTCTAAAGAGTTGAATGGTGTGTGTGTGTGTGCGTGCATGCGTGCGTGCGCGCGTGCGTACGTGCGTGTGTGCGTGCGTGCAAGTGTGTGTCTGCGTATGTGTATGTGTGTGTCTGCACGCGTGTGTGCGTGCATCCGTGTGTGTATGTTTGTGTATGTGTGTATATGCGCGTGTGCGTGTGTTGTGCACTCGTGCGTGCGTGCGTGCGTGTATGTATGTGTGTGTGTGTGTGTGTGTGTGTGTGTGTGTGTGTGTGGTGTGTGTGTGTGTATGCGGGCGTGCGCCTATGCGTATATGTGTGTATGTGAGGAGAAGGGGAAAAAAAACCACCCAAGAAATTCTGACGATCAAGAAGATATCGAAGAGTAACCGAAGAAGGAAGGCTAAATGGTTGGCTAGTAGCAAGAGCACCACACATTTTTCGTCCCCGAAGTCTGAATGCGGCTGCCTTAATGGGGGGCAAAAACGGTGGTATACGCAGAATAT
>CM060336.1:39898659-39914725 GCA_030674155.1 Stramonita haemastoma
ACACACACACACACACACACACACACACACACACACACACACACACACACACACACACACACGGGACGGGATATAGCCTAGTGGTCAGAACATTGCCCTCGCAATTTGACGACCCGGGTTCGATTCCCGGTCGAGGAGATATTTCCTCTGGAGTTAACATCAGTGCTGACTCCACTCCCTCCAAAAGTCTTTCGGATGAGACTATAGACCCGAGGCCCCGTGCGCGAACGCACGCAGAACATCTTGCGCACATGTTAAATCCTGTTCCGCTTTTCGTAAGAGTAGGCCATTGTATGCCGGTGGGAACATATGACATTTACAAAACTGCATACACACTGGGACTGGATGTAAAAGAGCACAAGAGTGCTTATCCCATTATCCTCGATATAAAAGAATCAAATCAAATATAAAAATCAAATCAAATCAAATAAAACACACACACACACACACACACATGCACACACACACACACATGCACGCACGCGCACACACACACGCACACACAAACACACACCTCTGAACTCTTAAATGGTTTAATGATACATTAGCCTTTGGCCACATTACACCAGGTGAGGAGTGAGGGTAATGAAACAAAAGCATGGGATACATTTCACACATAATAATTATAGTCAATGGTAAATTTAAAAAAACAAAAAAACACTCGTACGTATCCAAACATTTTCAAACTCTACTCATGTGATGCTGCTTGCTTATGGCATCATTCATACTGATCACTACATTCACACAAACTGAAAATATCAGAAAAATTACAAGTCAAAGTTTACCGTGTTGCCTTTTGCCCATCGTCTTCTTCTCCACAATATTTGAGTTACTATGGTGGATCGGTGGTCTAGAGGTAACGCGACTGCCTAGAAAGCGAAAAGTCTGGGTCGAAGTGTGCGGTGGTTTGAATCCCATTTAGGCCCAAACCATTTTCCCTATCCATTAGACCACGAGTGGTGGTCTGGGTGATAGCCTTTCGGATGAGGCGATAAACCGAAATTCCGTGTGTTACATAAAATTAATTAGCACATGTTAAAGAACCCACGGCAACAAGAGAGTTGTCCCTGGCAAAATTTTGTAGAAAAAAAGCCATTCTGATAGGGGATACAAATACAATTGCAGACGGGGAAAAGAAAAAAAAAATAATGCGTGGCGTTGCTCTTGTGGCGACACACTCTCCCCGAGGAGAGTAGCCCAAATTTCACGCAGAGAAATCTGCTGCGACATAAAGTGGTATAAAAAAAAATCTTATGCATAATAAAATGGGTGAATAATCTACACCTTTAACATGAAAAATCCGTTCAGTAGCCTTATAGTGGGCCGTAACAGCATAGCATCATCATAACCATACTCTAATGATGTTCTTCTCAAGAAATACAGACAAACAACAACAATCAGTATGAATCCTGCATAAAAAATGTGACTGGGCGGGATGGGGCAACATCGTGTGTACACATTTTCTCATTGCATTTAAGATCTTGTTTGCATACTCTACACAGTCCTTTATGCATCATCTTGCTCAAGTTGTTTTATCTATGATCATTTTTGTAATACTTTCCATCAAATCCAATCCATTTTTTATTTCCGGATGGTACATTGAATAAGCATCGATTTACTTTTTTTCATCAAGCCATCTATCTAAAAAGAAAAAAAACAACAACAACAACAACAAAACAAAACAAAACAAACAAAAAAACGAAAAAAAGCAGAAAATCCCTAGCAAACAAACAAACCAAAAAACAGAAAGAAAAGGGGAAAAAAAACCCAAACCAGACAACAACAACAAACATTTCACCAACATTAATTAGCTAACATGATTTCAACAGCCTTTAAAATAAAATATGCCTATAGATAATACAAGCAACAACAATAACATCAAAAACCAAAAGAAAATCCCACTCAAAAGTCACACACACACACACACACACACACACACACACACACACACACACCTACACCCCCCCCCCCCACACACACACACACACACGGTTTGCGCTCATCCACTCAGCACGTATACTCGTACGCACATTTAAAAAAAAATGTAGTGTAAAAAAAAAAACCCACACATCCCAGCTTATATCAGTTACAATGTCACCAAAAACCATTATTTAAGACTTAAAAAAAAAGAGTCCATGAAATGTCAAGAAACAATTTTTGTCAGATTACAATATCTCTATACTTCAGTTATTTTTTGAAGGAAGATAAGGAAAACAAACTAACGCAACAATACTTTATAATAATACCCATCACCACTGAGAAGAAATAAACATATACACTAACAAACACACAATCAAACAAACAAACAAAAACCAAACAGACAAACAAAAACTACAAAAAAACATACCACACGGCACGTATGCGCGTACGCGCATGCACACATTTAAAGTTTTTAAAAAATCATCTAGTGTCAAACAAACAGCTTATATCAGTTACAATGTCACAAATACCATTATTTAAGATTTTTTTTAAAAAATCCATGAAAAGTCAATAAGCAACTTGTGTAAGATTACAATATCTCCATGCTTCAGTTAATACTTTATATATTAGAAGGAAGAAAAAGAAAAAACAACAAAAGCAACAATACCATATGATAATACCCATCACCACTGACGGGAAATTCACAACGTACGCACATGCACACATTAAGTTTTTAAAAAAATCATATAGTGTCAAACAAATAGCTTATAACAGTTACAATGTCACAAATACCATTATTTAAAGACTTAAAAAAAATAATCCATGAGATGTCAATTAGCAACTTATGTCAGATTACAATATCTCCATACTTCAGTACATGCTTTATATATTAGAAGGAAGAAAAGAAAAAACAACAACAAACGCAACAATACCATATGATAATACCCATCACCACTGAGAGAAAATAACATATACACTAACAAACATACAAACAAACAAAAAACAAACAAACAAAAGAAACAAAAAACAAGAAATTGGGAGGGGGGTGGGAACGGATGGGGAGGGGGTATCAAGGAGGAAGGGGGAAAACACAAACAGCAAACAGAAGAATTATAATAATGATTTATGATTATATTAATAAATAAAAATCCCTACACACATAAACAAAAACAAACACACACACAACAACAACAATAACAAAAGTAAGGCCTTATCCACTAATCAAAATAATATAAATATAATAGTGCTAGCAGTCCCATTAATAAAAAAAAAAATCAAAAACCATTTATACTGAAACTATTGAACTGGGTAAGAAAAAAGGCATAAAAAAATGTCTCCAAACTAGTCATCAGATCAGTGGTTTGGTTTTCTCCTTTTGAGTTTGCAGTATATACACGTGTTTACATACATCACTTATACCCTATCCTGTTCATGAATAAATTAATTTTAATTTAAAAAAAAACAAAAAAACCTTTCTCCTCCTTTCCCCCTTCCACATACATATAGTAAGCGCAAAGTGTAGATTTTTCAGTCGTAATAAACCACACGTGAAAGATATTTTAGGGTGAGCAGAGAGTACCAATATCTTTAATCTGTTCTAAATATGGTTGTTAGGATTCATGTTTAGTTCTTAAACATTTTTGCATAAGCGCATTAAGTGATTTTTTCACTGATTTTTTAACTGATTTTTATTTTCGATACATCAACTTATGACAATGGGTTTTTTTTTCAAGTGGAATAGTTTTATTCACTTATGCAAACAAACTTTGAAAATAAGGAGCAATTTGGAGCCATAGTAAGTTGTCCTGAAATCTTTCATTTTGTTCTTTCGGCTGCGAGCCGGCTACCCAACCCTAACTCCAGCCTTTTTTGGCTGAAGGGGGAGGTAGGCTTTTCCCAATGCTCTGACCAGCAGTGACACAATGACCGACCAACTGACTTCTGAATTCCTACACCATCTCTTGAAATAATTCAGACCACATTGTGTTCAATCCAATATCCTTTTAAAACACATATGACAAAAAGCTAAACTCCAGTCATATTTTATATACAGCCAGGAAGTACAGACACCAAGTAAGTAGCCTATGTGCAAAAGATCCGCTTGTAAGTTGTGCAAACCTTGTAACCTTGTATTTTTCTAAGTAAAAAAATTCAGTTGGGTAGTCACCTGTCAATGTTGTGTGCTCACCACCTAACCTTTTATCAGGACAATCTTGAAAAAGGCTGCCATGACATACACTAAAATGGAAGCAATTCTGTTTACAGGAAACATAATTATGTTAATCTTCTAAAGGGAACTTTTAACATTTTCTCCACTCATCTATAGGCAACAGGCTGTAGGCAAAAAATGTACATGCTACTGGCAAATTGGCATTTCCAGTTCACCTTTCATGGGAATAAAATCAACTAGAAAGAGGCTTCAAATGTGTATTTCAAAATAATGCACATAAATTAATTTTAAACCATAAGTACTAACATAGGGGGAGGGGGCAGCAAACAAAGTGGAAGATATTAAATGATTAATTTAAACAAGTTCACGAGATACAATGCAAAACTACCAAGAATTTTACACAAAATGGACAGTTTTAAAACCTGGCTAAGCGACCACCTTCTGGTTGTTATAAGACATGATACAGGCAACAAGCTACACACATACATCATTATTCATCTGAAGGTGACTAATATGGGCAATACTTGGAATGGTTACATACAACTAAACCAGTTACACAACTTCCCAGATAAATACCGACCAAAAAATCTAACCGCCAAAACAAACATTGAAACATCAAATACCGAAAAACATCATTACTGGAAAACGTATACTCAAAAGCACCGCGTAACGCATTCCAGAAAGGGTAATGTTATGCTTGGAAGAAATTTAGAGTTTTACAAATCAAATCAAATTAAATCAAATAATTTTTATTTCCAGATGGTACATTGAATAAACATCGATTTGCTTTTTTTCATCAAGCCATCTATCTAAAGAAAAGAACAGAAACAAAAAAAACCCCAAAAAAACCCAACAAACCAATCAAAAAAGAAAAAAGGGGAAAAAACAATTAAACAAAAAAGAACAACAAACATTTCACCAACAATTAGCTAACATGATTTCAACAGCCTTAAAAATAAAATATGCCTATAGATAAAACAAGCAACAACAATAACAAAAGCAACCCCCAAAAAATCCCACTCAAAAGTCACACACACACACACACACACACACACACACACACACACACACACACACACACACACACACGGTTCGCGCACTCGTCCACTCAGCACGTATACACGTACGCGCATGCACACATTTAAAGTTTTTAAAAAAAAATCATATAGTGTCAAACAAACAGCTTATATCAGTTACAATATCACCAAAACCATTATTTAAGACTTAAAAAAAAGAATCCATGAATATATCAATAAGCAATTTATGTCAGATTACAATATCTCTATATTTCAGTTCATACTTTATATATATTAGAAGGAAGAAAAGGAAAAAAACAACAAGCGCAACAATACCATTAGGATAATACCCATCACAACAGAGAGGAAATAACATATACACTAACAAACATACAATCAAACAAACAAAAACAAACAAACAAACAAAAACAAAAAATCAAACAAACAAAATAAACAAAAACAAAAACGGGGAGGGGGGGGGGGACGGATGGGGAGGGGGTATCAAGGAGGAAGGGGGAAAACACAAACAGCAAACAGAAGAATTATAGCAATGATTTATGATTATATCAATAAATAAAAATCCCTACACATACGAACTAAGGCATAAAAAACACAAAACAAAACAAAAAAGAAAAAAAAGAAAAAAAAGGAAGAAAACAAAAGCAAAGGCCTTAACCACTGACCAAAATAATATAAATGTAATAGTGCTAATAGTCCCATTAATAAAAGTAATAGTATAAAATAAAAAAAACCGTTTATACTGAAACTATTGGACTGGGTCACATTTAGTGTTACTATGCTTGCTGTTTATGCAGGGAAAAAATGTGAAAAGCCAGCTAATGGTGGAAGAAAAACCACACAACAAACTCGTGTACCTTACAGCTGGGGAACAGATAAGCCCAATACAGGCAAATGCTTCAGGAGCAAAATCATGAAGTTACTACAAAAACGATTAATGTCGAGCTATGTTGGAATGTTTTATAAGCAGAGTCGGTTACACCGCCATTGACAAATCCACATTCGGCCAATTCTACCAGATAAAACGAAAAGGGCATCGGCAATACATTACTTCACTTTGTGCCAAGTACTTCAGATTGAGTGAACAAAAAGTATTTTTTTTTTAAAAAGGGGAGAATGAAAAGAGCATCGGCTGTTCATAATCAAGTCCCAAGAAATCTGTAGTAGATGTTTACATACAAAATGTCAAAAAATGTCATGGAAAAAGCGAAAAGTGGAAATGGGAAATACTTTAGATACAAGACTGACTGTCCACCAGCATTCCATGCTGAAATGCTTTTTCTTTATAAAAGTTTAAAGCACCCCCCCAAAAAAAAAAACCATTCATACAACTAAGTGTCTCCTACAATTCATAGTTTACAGTTTACAACCAGCTACTAGAACAAACCCACACATACTCAATTTTCTGGTTTCACACACACCCAGGTTTTATAAAAGCACAAAAGTTAGCAAAAAGGGCTGAACAGCCCTCCCCCCCTTCCAAAAAAACAAAAACAAAATAAAACCAAGCAAACCAAAACCTGTACCACACTTAATTATCAGCGATCTGCTAGAATACATTATATCACATTTGGTACACTAGACTTTTGGAATATAGACATTTCAAGTGACGATTCATACTTGCAGCAAAAAACTCATGTACAGAACAGATACATTAGAATTTTTGGACAAGAAATCATGCACCTAATAGCGCTGATTGAGACGAAATCTGTCATTTTTGTCTTGCCAATATAACCATTTTTTGTGGGGCCTCCAACCTCTTTTCTCTATTTTATATTTTTTCAGTTTTCATGTTTTGTCCGTTTGTCTCCATTAACAAATTACATTAGGCCTCTTAACTTTTTCTATTCATTTGATTTCCTTTTCAGATTTAATTGAACAAAAGCAAAAAAGACAAATATATTTGCACTAACAAATTTTTAATGGAAATCATAGACTGCAGGGAGAGATGCAGATGGAGCAGTCTATCAATGAGCTGGGAGTGCTATGACCTGGGTAACGAGCATATCCCTGAGCTACAGCAAAGCAAAAAACAAGGAAACCAGGGAACAGGACACATCAATAACATACCTACAATGACAAATCTACATTTAACATTAAAGACAAACATTTTATCATAACACATTTTGTAGAATAAAATGTAATGGTAAAAGTGTCTCCTTAACCTATGTGGTCATTGGTAAGGGAGGTAACAGATACCTAAGGGCCAGAATGTTGAGGGCAGCGCCCATCTCCTCTCCCTCGCTGCTTCATTTTTCCTGTCCCTAAAGAGGTTAGGTACCCAATTACAGTTGGGTTACTATTGTAACCAAGACGCACAAACGGTTACTCATCTGTTTGGTAACCATGCTTAATGCTGCTTAACCTTGACTGAGCTATAGGATACCCCAATAAAAAAAGGGAAAAAATTAACTCAGGGTTTCAGATATATGCTGACTTTTTTCATCAATCAAAACACCGCAATTTCTTTCTTAATGTGACATTCCAGTACTTCCTACATCTCCAGCCTTTAAAAAAAAAACAACGATGAGTTTTCAAAGTCAGTGTTGGTTACAGAAGCAAAGCTAGCTAGCTGTTTCTTTACAGACATACAGAATTTTAACTTCATTTATTTGGGCAACTGCTATTCTCCACTTATCTCCATACCCAAAATATAAACACACACACACACGCACGCACGCACGCACGCACGCACGCGCGCGCGCGCACACAAAGAGTGTGCAACTTTTTGGTTCGCCCTGTCACAAAAATTCTATCAGACATGCAGGCACACACACATGAACAGACCATCTACAGACCATCCCCCGTTCATTAATAACACCCCATTTCTGTAATGCATATCTCAGTTTCCCAGCACCTCCCCCCAAAAGATCATTGTTAATGCATTCTAAAACCAGCGCCTTTTACCTCTGTTTTTAGATAAACTCTTCTCAAATGCACACCCTTCATTTGATTATTCAATTGTGCATTCTAAACCCACCACCCTCCTACTTCTGTTTTTAGGCACGCTTTATTTTATAAACTCCTCCCCACCTCTACCCATCCACCCCTGAAGCTAATCAGAAGTTTGCCTGTCCCCTATCCCCATCCTCAGTCTTTACACCTCTTTCCCTACCATTATATACCAGAACATTAAAACACCCCTTCCCCTTCCTAGCATCCTTTTTCGAAAAATTCTCGCGCCCCTCCTCCTACCAACCCCGAAGAAAAATGTTCAGCCACTGTGTCAGCATATACCATTATCCACCAGCCTTTTGTGTCCACATGTGGGGCCAGGGTTAGTGTTGAGGTTATTGTTAGAGTTAGTGTTAAAAGTTAATAGGGGGTAAGGGTTGTTTGTCAGATGGTCTGTCTGAAAGTTAGAAATCATGTGGACACAATAGCACGTCGACAACTGGTATATGGCTAAAGACACAATTTACGCAATATTAAAACCAGGACCCTGTTTCAGACGAGTAGGGCATCGTGTGCCGGTCGGAACGGATAACCACAAGCACACAGAGACTAGATGTAAAAATAGCATACGAGCACTTATTCGATTATCCTTAAAAAAATAAGTTTAGATATGAATGAATTAGATGGTATGTAGCTCGCAATAGCAGGAAGCTTTAAATCGGAATCATCAGTTCTATCAAAAGCCAAGGCTACACATTGGACATCGGTGTCCACACATTTCCAGTTTAGATCTCAAAATATTTCAGGCGCCTTGAATTTTTAAATCCATTAAGTATTATTCCCCCACAATCCATGTAAGAAAAAAGTATACCCGACAGCTCGCTTTTTGTGTCCCCACTGCTATAAGTGTGTATCAGATCCCCTACTAAACACTCCTTCCCCTCCCTTCCCTCTCCTTCCGACCCGATGTCTCCTCCCCACAACTACCCCGTTCACACACACACACACACACACACAACACACACACACACACACACACACACACACACACACACACACACACACACACACACACACACACACACAAACTATACACTGTTTTGTGAGAAATTTTAAAAACAAAACAAAACCCTACAACTACCATAAAATCTGACTAATGTCCTTGACACTACACACAGGAATGGTATACCCCTGGCAAATCATTACGCAGATTTGCTCAGAATACTAAAAGATGTCTTGCCAATTCTACCCACAAAAAATTCTGAAATTCCCGGATAAAAATTATGTTAGATGTGGGAAAGCACAGATTTTACAACAGCAATGAATAATCCTGATGACTAGGATATTTATCGCCCCCTATATTTTTTTAAAAGAATTTTTGAGCAAGTCTCTCTACTCCAGCCAAAGTTAAAGCCTATTTGATTGCCTAGTTTCCAATTCCTTTATTTTTTTTATATTTTGGTACTGACACTTCACTTCCCAACGACCATTTAGGTTAAAGAACACTCATTTACCTATTTTCCAATGAATGAAAAAATTATCATTGAAAAAAGACAAAAAGCATGGACATTTAGCACATAACAGAAATGTTCTCTATTTTTATTGTTTTTTTAAAACAAAGTCTACGAATTTGTATAATTTTGCCATCCTTCTTCAGTGGTACTTTGTACACTTTCTCTCCTTGAAAAAACAAACAAACCTAAGGTCATTTCCACATGGGAGGGTGGGAGGGTAGGGGGGGGGGAGAAGTAAAGGTCTTTTAAGAGTAATTTGATAAATTTCTTGAAAAGTCTATTTTTTTCCCCAAAAGGCAGTATCTTTATACCATAACATTATCAGTCTCAACCATATCATTAAAACAACATTTAGCCAAATATTTAGGATATATACTCATACAAAGCCACTTGATAAATAAATAAACAAACATATTCCGATCTACCATACTTCTGTTCCAGCTTGAAGAGCTTTAATTGATTTTAGGATTTTTGTACCACAGCATCAATCTTTTCTAAGAAAAAATATACATGTATATATATATATATATATATATATAGATATAGATATAGATATAGATATACACACATTTAATTATTCATTTATTTATTTACTATTTCTCTGCAACACCGAGTTTCTCGTTTGTCTGGATTTCTTTTTACAAACTAGATGCATTCAAAATGTTGAACATTTAAATACCCAGTTTTTGTTATAAACTTGAACAAAGCATTTTAGCTTATTATTGAAATAGATTTTTAGTACAATGTGAAGTTCCATCATTACCAACAAAAATCCCGCAAGACCGTTTCTATGGAATTAGAGGATTCATCTCTTCAAAATTCACAATACTAATATTCACCAATCTTCTGAGGTCATATGTTTTTAAGCAGTTCACTTGAGAGAATATCATTGATGAAATATTTATTTTATGTTTCTGATTATATTTTTCAAATCAATCATAATTTTTTTTTAAATGTACTGTAATGTTACAAACAATAGTTTAAAAAAAAGATTTAAAAAAATCTGTCTACACACTATAGTGAAAGCAAACATGTTAAAATGCACAAGTTGGGAAGTGTTCTGCTATAGAAGAAATCTGAGCTTAAATGCAAAAAACTGTTTACAGCTAGTCACACCTAACCCCAAAAGAGCTCAATCACATAGAGTGTCATGTAGGCATAGTTCTAAATCTCAACAGACCATTGTTTTTTTTTATTTGCACATGACATACATGAGAGAACCAAACCAAGTAATTGAACATGAATATTCAATGGCAACTGCCACAGTCAGTTTACATAAAATAGTAGCAAGTTTTCTAAAGCTTCTTTACACGAGTTTTAGCCAACTTGAAGTACGTTAAATAGAGTGTTGCATCCTATCAATAAATCACTGCATCATGTCTTAACTTGTACAACAGATATAGTTTTTATCACTTCTTTGAAACTGATCAGAACTACACAAACACACACACATTGAGTTGCTGTGAATAAAAAAACAACAACAAACTAACACAAACATTTACACCACATGAATCAACTGAGTCTTTTGTCCGGGAAATCCTAGATTTTACAACAGTATAAAATATATATATATTTTTTTTTTCATTCAAATATTGCTGAACTTATTCGGTATCCCCAATAGCCTCATAAACCGATGATATATTCGATGCCGAAACCAAATACTTTTGAAAATAATGGCACACAGTTCGGATGGAATGTTGCAATGCACATCACTAAACTATTGAATTTCACGCAGAAAAGTCTGCTGTGACATAAAGTGGTATAAAAAATAACATTTTAAAATAAAAACACTTCATCTGCATTCCTATTGATACCAGTCCAACAGAACTGTTTTAAAAGAATACCCCAGGTATAGGATGATTCCAACAAAAAAACACCCCTTTATGTCGTGGTAGAGATCAGGAAAGGAGTAGATGATGATTTTAGAGTATGGTGATAAGTCTTTAACCTCCTTTGTTTTTCATAGTGTGCGGTCTTCAGCCCCCAAAAGCGCCTGAAAGCAGGAATTTATAATAAAAAGGGGGAAAAAATGGCAGAGGTCGTTGGGAGGGGGAGGAAGACGGGGGTTAAAAGGGGGAAAGGGGAAAAGAGAGACGATAGTGAAAAGGGAAAAGGGGGCCCGAGAGAGAGGGTGGGAAAAAGAAGGGGGGGGGGGGGGAGAGAGAGAGACGAGACGAGACAGAGACACAGAAAACAGGGGAAAGACAGATAGAGACAGATAGAGACAGATAGAGGGGGGGGGAGGAAGGGGAGAGAGGGAGAGAGAGAGGAGGGAGAGAGAGAAGAGAGAGAGGGAGAGAGAGAGAGGGGAGAGAGAGAGAGGGAGAGAGAGGGGAGGGGGGGAGAGAGAAAAGGGGGGGGGGAGAGGGGAGAGAGGGGGGGGAGAGGGGAGAGAGAGAGGGGAGAGAGAGAGGGAGGGAGGGGGGGGAGAGAGAGGAGAGGGGGGAGGGAGAGAAGAGAGGGGAGAGGGGAGGGAGGGAGAGAGACACAGACAGAACAGACAGACGGGAAAAAAGACAGACAAGGGACGGAGAGAGGGGATAGAGAAAGAGAGGAAGAACAGACGGAAAAAAGACAGACAGACAACAGACAGACAACGGGGACAGAGAAAAAAAGTAAGAGAAAGAGAGAGAGAAAAAGGGGAAGGAGGAGAGAGGGGGGAAAAAGGGAGGGGGGGAGAGAGGGGGGGAAAGGGGGAGAGAGAAGACAAATTTTCTCAAAAATTAAGACTGTTTTAAAAAAAACAGAAGAAACAAAACGGAGAACTCTGTATTTTAAAAATTATGGGGGGAAATCCAAAAGTGTTCTCAAAAAAAAAAAAGAAATAAAACTTTAAAGAAGAAATTTTTATTCCCCCTTTTTTAAAAAAAAAAAAATTTTTAAAAAAGCTGAATAAAAGCTTTGTTTTCTTCCTTTAAAATAAAAAATTTTAAACTTTTTTAACAATGGACGTTTTCAAGAATTATTTTTTTTAAAACAAGTTAAAACAACTGATTTTTTACAAAAAATCTCCCCTTTTTAACACAGCATTCACCAAAAAAATTCCACATTCACTTTGATTTTTTTCTTACCAAAAACAAATGTTTTAAAACAAAACAGCCAAATCATTTTCAGACGCATAAATACTTAAAAAAAACGAGTATGAGAAAATTTTTCTTACCTCAAAATTAGAAGCCTCTTCCCCCCCCCCCCCCCCTTTCCCCTTGAGGTCAGGGGGGTTCCAAAGGGACGTTTTTAACCGGCCCCGGGTTTTTTCCGGAGTGGGGGCCCTTTGGGAAGATCCCCTGGGGGGTTTTTTTTTGGGGGGAAGGGGGGGGGGGGGGGGGGTTGGGATGGTGTTCGGGGGGGGCCCCCCGGTTTAAAGGTGGGGGGGGGTTTTTAAAAACGTTACCCAAACTTGTAGGTTTTAAACAAAAAAAGAGGAAAAAGGGGGAAAATTTTCAAACCCCGATTAAAATAAAAAGAAAATTAAGAAAAACCAAAAAAAGGATTGGAAAGAATAAAGGAAGGAAAGGGGGTTTAAAAAAATTGGAGGATTTTAAAAGGTTTTTTTTTTAAAAAAATTCGAAGTAAAAAACCCCGAAAAGGAAAAAAAAAAGCACGAACAGAAAAGAAAACTCACAAAGACGAAAAATTGGATGAAAACTTTTCCCCTAAAAAAAAACGGAAGGGACCGAATTAAAATGCTTTTTTTTCTTTCAAAAGCGAAAAGGTCCCGGTTCTTTTTCTGGAAAACAAGAACAGTCCCTGGCGGTTTTTTGGGCCCCCTTCCTTTGGGGGAAAAAAAAATTTAATAAGGGAAACAGAAAAATAAGCAAAGAAAAGAGGAAAAAGTGGGAAAAAAGGGGAAAATTTAAATTAAAATAAACAGAAAAACTAAAAAAGGGAAAAAAAGAAAGAAAAAAAAAGGGAAAAAAAGGCAATGAGTAAAAGAATTAATAAAATATAAAAAGGGGGGGGGGGGGATTGGCAATAAAAAATAAAAAACCTCTTAATTTTAAGGGAAAAAAAAGTTACGGGAAAAGAAACATTTTAAACAAGTACACAAAGACGGAAACAGTAGACTGAAAAAATATCCCATCAAAAAAAACCGACGATAACACAAAACTGAAAAAACCCACCTTCCTTTCAAAAAAGTGCAGGTCCATGGTTGCGATCACTTGTCGGGGTCGGACAGGCACGTGTAAAAAGGTTGTGGCCCCCTTCACAGGCCAGGTCACGGCACTTGAAAAGGCAGGCCCTGGGGCTCTCACTGGCCAGGTCACAGCACTTGATAAGGACTGAGGGCTCTCACAGGCCCCAGGCAAGGCCGTATGATCACTGTTTAAACCCCGCCCATTAAGACCCATGCAAAAACTTAAGGAGGAGGAGGGATAAACCCAAGGAAAAATTATTTAGGATGGAGTACGAGAACCCACCCCTCATACAAGAAGGACCACGCGACTTATGTTTGAAAATGGAGAAACGAGCCAGCCCCTCTCCCCACTGTATCAAAACCTTTGTAATGGAGACACCAGTAAGGGGTACCGGATTGCTCTCCTCTCAATCCCTTCCCCTTTTTTGGTTTAGTTTTTTTTTTTTTTGGTTTAGCTATTTAATTTATTTTTTTTTTGGTTTGTTTTTCAAGTTTTGGTTTTTTTTTTGCTACTTTTGGGTTTCTTTTTTTTTAAATTTTTTCCCCCAACTTTTGGGAGGAAGGTGGGGTTGTTTGCTTTATTTTCAATTTTTTTTCGTTTTAAATTCTCCATTTCTTTTAATCTTTAGGGAGGGTTGATGAACCAGAAGCTTGGGTGTCCAGTGACCCTTTGAAGAAAATTTTGACAAGGCCTTCAAAACAGAACAGACCTAGGAGAAAATTTTTTCTATAGCAGAAAGAATTTTTTGTAGAAAATGAGACGGTGCTTTTGTGAATATGGTAGAGCGCAGGTTTTTTTTTTGAAATGCCGTCAATCAAACTATTTTTTTTCCCGAAATTTTCCCGAAAACTGTGAAGCAAGCAAATCTCCAAAAAATAAAAAAAAATCCCGGAAACTGTGAAACCAAAAAATCTCCGAAAACTGTGAAAACAAATCCCGAAAATTTATGAAGCAGAACAAACCCCCGAAACTGTAAAAACAACATCCCAAAAACTGTGAAAACAAATCCCCCAAAAAACTATAAGCAAAAAATCTCCCAAAACTTTTTGAACAAAAACCCGAAAACTTGAAGCACAAATCCTCGAAAACTGTGAAGTCAAATACCCCAAAAATTTGATCCACAAAAAAAAAAAAATGCTAACCCAAAAAGATTTCCTTTATCCTCCATTCTTAATCCTTTGAAACAAGGACCTAACAAGGTAAAGTCATATCATTTTTACATGTACAACATGAGGGAAAAGTACTGGCAAAAAAAGCATAAATTGGGTCTAATAGAAGTGTTAAAAAGGGGAAATGGTTCTAGAAAAATTTTTTGGGTTTTAAGGGGTGGTGAGAGAGAGAGAGAGGAGGGGAGAGAGAGGGGGGGGAGAGAGGAAGGGGAGAGGGAGAGAGAGAGGGGAGAGAGAGAGAGAGAGGGAGGGGGAGAGAGGCAGAGACAGAAAAAAGAGAGATGGGGGGGGAGGGAAAAAAGGGGAGAGGGAAGAGGGGAAACGAGAGAGAAAGGGGGGGGGGGGGGGGGGGGGGAGAGGGATAGAGAGAAGAAAAAAAAGGTGAGGGAAAATTGAGAGAGAGGGGCAGAGTGAGAGAGAAGAGAGGGGGAGGGAGATAGGTGCAAGAGGAAAAAGAGAGAGAGAGAAGAGAAGACAGAAGACAGAGACGACAGACAACAGACAGACGACAGCAGAGAGAGAGAATTCCTTTTAAAAAAAAATGAATAAAACCCATTTTTAAGACTTAAAATCCTCTATCCCTAGATCATCAAGCGATATTTAAAACATAAGCTTCAAAGGCAAATTAAAAAAAAGAAAAAAAAACAAAAAAAAAAACAGGCACAAAGGTCAAAAGTAAGAGACGCACATAAGAAGGAAAAAAAAAAAAAGGAAGGTGGCAGGGGAGGGTTAAAAACTTCCTGCTAAAAGTAAACGGAGGTTTGGGTTTCCCTTTTCCCCCTCGCCCTTTTCCCCCTTTAAAAAGGAAAAAATATGAATTAGAGAGGGTTAATTATTAATAGTGCAGCAATCCTCTGTGACCCCCCCACTCCTCAGTTTATTAATTTTTTTTTATTCAAGGTTTTTGAGTGAAAAAAATTTCCCCAAATTTAACCCCCCTTAAATTCTGTGCCCATGAGTTTTTTGAGCCAATCTATTTTAAACATTTAAAAAAAGGAAGAGAGAGACACAAAGCATCACGCTTGTTGGTCGTGAACGGGGGAAAAAAAAAAATTTATGTAAAAGAAAAGAAATAGTCATACAAATTAGCACCAGTGAAGTTACAGTTAAAAGTAATGTCCCCATTTTTTGTTTGCTACCAAAAGATGGGTGGGGGGGTTTTAGGGCTGCATAAATTGTTAAAAGTAAAAGGGGGGGAAGGGGGGAGGCAAGAATCGTTTCGTGGTTT
>CM060336.1:39924825-39934825 GCA_030674155.1 Stramonita haemastoma
GTGATATCAGACGAGTTGACAGCCTATGAAATGACCTTTGTGAGCAGCAAGACCGTATAGAGGACGATTGATTTCTGGTATTGATTTGCTGACCATGTGATTTTGGATGGAGGACGATTGATTTCTGGTATTGATCTGCTGACTCTTTGATTCTTTGCCTTCACACAATACTGCTGATGTCGGCACATAGTCTCTCAATCCCTCCCACCCAGACGGAAAAGTCCTCAGCGGCTTCCTGGTTCATGAAATGCGCATGCGTCGAGGGCTGCTCAGCTTCCGGTCGGTGGTGGTGAGGGTTGTGGTGGTGTGTTTGTGTTATTTCTATGGGGCGTTGTGTGGAGAAGGGGCGGGGTGTGTTGACGTGTGTTGTTATGTTGAGGGCACATTGATGAGGGGTTCATTAGGGTCAGCGGCTGTCTACCACACTGCTGTGTGGAGTGACAGTAACGGGGACAAGTCTAGATCTCTCCACCCTCCCCCTTCTCTCTCTCTCTCTGTCTCTCTCTGCCTGTCTGTCTATCCCTGTCTGTCTGTCTGTCTCTATCTCTCTCATTAAGTTGATGGCACAGTTCCTAAGAGCGATGATTCCGCTTAAAATTTAATACTATCAAGCCACTCCTCTGTTTGTCTGTCCGTCTGTCTGTCTGTCTGTCTGTCTATCTCTTTGCGATGTGTCTGTATTTATACCAGTTTGTTCATCTGTTTGTCCGTCTCTGCTCTTTGCTTGTCTCTTTTATCATATTTGTTCTGTCTGTCTGTATGTATGTCTCTCTTTCTCTCTGTCCGCCTGTCTGTTTATCTGTGTCTATCTCTGTCTCTGTCTGTCTCTCTATCTGTCTGTCCGCCTGTCTGTTTATCTGTGTCTATCTCTGGCTCTGTCTGTCTCTCTATCTGTCTGTCCGCCTGTCTGTTTATCTGTGTCTATCTCTGGCTCTGTCTGTCTCTCTATCTGTCTGTCTGCCTCTCTCTCTCATTTAAAAAAAATGTCTCTGTACATCGGTTGTCTGTTTGATGAGGAAACCCGAACGTTGCAAGAAACAAAAAACAAACAAAAACCTCACCAAAACAAAACCAACAACAACTGACTAACATGAACTGAGCAGAAAACCGTGAATAAAAAGTACAAGCATCGTGACTGGGAAACATACAGATCGTTTTAAAGCAAAAAGTTGCCTTACGGTTCAAACGTGACTTTCTACAGGCTAGGGAAGGTTTGATCTGTTTCTTCTTCTGTGACTCTCTCCTTCCTCACTCTCTTCTTACTCTACCCACTTTAATTTTTTTTTTTATTCAGTTGCTTCAGAAGCCGACAGAATGACATATACAGTCTTTGCGTGCAAGCACGTGAGCGCAAAGGAGGCGCGTGCACAGTATTTATGCATGCACATGGTCACGTCAAGTTCCAGTTTCTTTCTTTCTCGTTTTTATTTCCTACAACATGCGTAAGAGAGATTTTAAATGTATTTTAGCAATTTTATTCTTTTATTTCGAGGATAATGAAATAAGGACGCATGTGCTTTTTTTTTTTTTTTACAGCCATTCCCCGTGTGTGCGCAGCTTTGTAAATTTTGTCATCCATTCATACTGTCACACAATGGCCTCGTCTTCCTGGGAGAGAGAGAGAGAGAGAGAGAGAGAGAGAGAGAGAGAGAGAAGAGAGAGAGAGAGAGAGAGAGAGAGAGAGAGAGAGAGAGAGAGAGAGAGAGAGAATCTTATTAATAAACGCACAACTTAAAACCACAAGAATATGCACGCATGTGCACAAATATGCGCAGACATAAATGCCCAGACATAAGTACACACGCGCCGGACAATGCACACACACACACGCACACACACACGCACACACACACACACACACGCACACACACACACACGCGCGCTTGCGCGCACACACACGCACGCAAACACACGCACACACACACACACACAAACCAAGCAAAGAAACTAACATGCAAATAAGAGAAAAAGATGTGTGAATAAATCAAATCAAATCCGTTTATTTCGAGGAAAATGAATAAACTATGTATGAACAAATATACACATCGTTACTTGTTTAAAATAAAACTAAATGCCGCTGTGGGGCTGACTACTACGAAATATACATCATTTGATTAATATGAAAAAAACGCCTCCACCAAAACGTGAAAATACGACAAAAAAAAGAGAAAGAAAAAAGAAAAAGAAAAATAAACAATCCCACCACAAAATAAAATAAAATAAAATATAAAACGTAAAAAATTGTCAATCTTGACAACATTAATCGTCATCACAGCAACATAAACATATTTGTTTCTGCAGACTAGCCAATCTAATTTTTTAGAGAAAAAATTCACACACACACACACACACACACACACACACACACACACACACACACACACACACACACACACACACACACACAAAAACAAACAACAACAACAACACACACACACACACACACAAACAACACACACACACACACACACACACACACACACACACACACACACACACACACACACACACACACACACACACACACACAATATGTATATATTAATTTTTTTGTGGCCTCAGTTGCATGCAGATCGTGGAGCATCGTCTTTTTTTCTTTTATGTTCTTTTTAGTCAATGCTTCACACGTCTCTCTTCATTGGCCAAAAAAAACAACAACAAAAACCCACCTCAACATCATCAAATCGAAACAAAAAAATCGGAAACATCCTTGTATAAGGTATTTTTCTTATCTAAAGACAATGTTTAAAGCAAAAAAAGCCCCTTGTCTCTACAAAAAATCCCAAACATTTTTGCAGTCGTGCACTATTATACAGCAATGTACAACACGATAAAACTGAATAAAAATGGTTAAAAATAACAACAACCTCAAACCACATCAAATCCATCCAAACAACAGGAAAATGGAAGGAAAAATCTTTATGATTTTAAAAAACAAATGTAAAGACACTGTTTAGAACCAGGTAAAAACCATTTGTTTTCTCTAAAAAACAAACAAACTTTTTTTGCTGTCGTGCACATTTATAATAGCGGTGCTTTCATTCATAGAATCATAATTTCCAGTCCTGACATTTAGACTTAATTCTGCGCTATCATATTTTAACAGCATTTTCTACAAATCAACAACTGCGCATATGTTTTTTGATTATATATATGTATATACATACATACATACATACATACATACATACATACATACATACATACATACATACATACATACATACATACATACATACATACATATTGTTAGGCCTCAGTTGCATGCAGATCATGGAGCACTGTCTTTTCCGGGTAAAAATTTCTTTTTAGTGAGTGCGTCACACGTCTATCTTCATTGGCCCAAAACTAAACAAAATAAAACCTCAACATCATCAAATTGACACAACAAAAAATTAGGAAAAATCCTTGTACGAGGTATTTTTCTTATCCGAAGATACTGTTTAAAACAAGATAAATAAACCTTTGTCTTCACTAATGAACAAACAGACCCAAACCCAAACATTTTTGCAGTCGTGGGGTATTTATTATACGAACGGTATTTCCATTCGTAGAAGCGCAATTTCTAAACATAACATTCGGACCAGTACAGCGCTATCCTACTTTGAGCAGCACCGACTACTAAGCAACAACTGCACATTTAGTGAAAACTAAACCTTTACACTTCTACAGGAAGAATTGAAAATAATCAATGCTAGTGCCAAGACTCGGCTAACTTGTATATCTAAAAATATTTTTTTGTGGCCTCAGTTGCATGCAGATCGTGGAGCACCATCTTTTTTGTTTATTTTATTTTGGTGGGTGCTTCACACGTCTCTTCATAGGCCGAAACTCTCTCTCTCTCTCTCTCTCTCTCTCTCTCTCTCTCTCTCTCTCTCTCTCTCTCTCTCTCTCTCTCTCTCTCTCTCTCTCTTCTCTCTCTCTCTCTCTCTCTCTATCTCTCTCTCTCTCTCTCACCTAATGTCTGGAGCACAAAATGCCCCAGTGTGAATTGCTGCTTGCGTTCTAATGATATTCAGCTGCAGTGAACATTCGGCTGGGTTTATTGTTGCTTTAGTGTGTGCTGTTGCGTGCAATTCTAGGGGTAAAAATGATGTACACATGTCTGGGTTTATTTTTGCTCTAGTGTGTGTGTGGTAGTGTTACGTTCTCATTCTTACATGGATTTCTCTTGCCAGCACTCTACTTTCCTGAAGTACAGACGTTTTCCCCTCGTCTGCCTGTACCAAAGTCTCCATTCAAAGAAAAAAAAGTTAACTATTGTAACTTTACACTAAAGACATTTCGCATTCGAAATTTGTCCTCTGGGAATTGCAGAATGTGCATTCTGTGTAAATGGGAGTATTTCTCACCTTTTATCAGTTGCAATCACAGGACTATACCAAATTTTATCATGTTTAAACAGATCAATATTCATATCGGAACTATAAATTAAGTGCATGAATACTAATAAAATATCTAAATTTACATAAAAAAATTACATCGAAAACACTCTCAGTTTTGCAAACATTCAAGGATCATTCCAAAATCATTAACAAGTCATTAAATGGGGAAACAAGTCCTCAAATAACAGCCCAGCTGATATCAAATGCCATCAGAGGATTTTGAAAAAAAAGCTAGTATAAACGCGTAAACCGAAACTAATAAACCTAACAAAGGTATCTTTTGGCTCCAGAATACTTTCCAATAGACCGTTTAATAAACGAAATATAAGCAAGGGTTATTTACTCGATTAAAGAAAACTTGAAAACTTAAAAACAAATCTATCGTGATACGACTGAGGATCATGAGAGTAGCATTGATTTTGTTCAAAAACTCAGACCAAGTAAAAACAAAAAACCTGATAAAGAAGCCTATGTATCAACACACACGTACGCACGCACGCACGCACGCACGCACACACACACACGCACACACACGCACACACACATACACACACCCTTCATACCTAGCCCTTAACACAAGACTTATGTCCCTGATAAACCATGCTCCCCCCCCCCCCCCTTTTCCATAGTACGTATAAAAACAATCCCGTTTTATATACTAGCATTTAATGTAATACAAAAAATCTGCTCCCTACAATCCTAGCATTGCTTAAAAAATCAAAGTATATGACAGAATACCATGCTAACAGGTCAGAAAAAGGAACAGGGCTAACAGACGTCAAGTTTCTTTTGAAACAGAAATGCAAGAAACCAGGTCAGATAGCAGGACGAGTAAATAGTTGTAGAGAAAGCTGCATCAGTACAGAATGACACAAAGATACGGCCACAGAACCAAAAGGTGCATCAGTACAGAATGACACAAAGATACGGCCACAGAACCAAAAGGTGCATCAGTACAGAATGACACTAAGATACGGCCACAGATCCCACAGCAGACTGGCAATCAACTTGATGATATATAAGAACATATTGGCGTGACATGGCCCTGAGTGTCACAAGACAGCGAGCAATGAAAGAATGCTACTGAGGAATTTTTTTCTGCAGTGGATGGACAATGCCTTGGTGCTAAAGTGCTAATAGTCCATGGGAATGCCGGGGCCTGTAAGTATAAATAGCATCCCCACCTTCTGAAAATTCTATGCTAAGAATTTCCTTCTTTTCTCTCAATCTTTTTCTTTCTGCCTTGTTCCTTTTCTTCCGGTCACCTCCTTCTCGTCTCTTTCCTGCCTGCTTGGTCGATTCTACTGACTTTTTCCAGAAAGCTTCGAAAAATATTTTTGATCTCCCTTGCAGGAGTCGGATGTGCTAGGCTTGACTTGTCAGGCGTTTAACTGTAACGCAACGCATTTAAAGTTTTACGCATATGGCATACAATAGTTGCTGTCTGAGGTCTCGATGAAGAACTATTACTGGCTTTTAGGGCATGGTAGTCCCGGTGTCAAATATACTAGCCCACACTAGAGGTTGACCAACGTATTGAAATTCAACAAGAAATTTTGAAGCATTGTAGCAAAATCGGTAGTTGCATATGGAAGGTTATAGGTACAGTTGATCGAGTGTTATACAGCCAAGATTTTTTCAGGTAAAACATCTTTCCTACGTGAGCTTAAGACGGGCTTATTTTTGCGGCATGTCATTTCCCTTAAAATTCTATTACAATGATATATTAAACAAAATGATTCAAACCACTCCTTCCCTTTATGTTGCTGTTCCCTGATACAACTGTGTCCCCATACCGCAGAACGGAGTCAGTCAGGTCAGTGTTAAGGTTAGAACCAACAGGGTCAGGTGTTAGGGTTTGTGGTATGGGGCAAGAACTTGGGTTAGAGTTAAGTGTTAACAGCAGCACAAGGGAACAGCACTAACTACAGGGGGGGAAAAGTAGTTATCGGAAAAAAGGAATGCTCTTTCTTCAATTACACAACGCTCGTCGTGAGCTTAACTTTTTTCTTCTGCAAATCGCAACAAGGTCTGGGAAAAATGTGGATTTGTTGCTGTGAAAGAACCCACGGTATATCCGAAATAATTTTGGGAAAACTACAACATCAGAATCTTCACATTTGTTTTGTTTTACTGAACTCTCCCTCTAAACGCACAGTTCCAGTCAGGAGATTTTATCACTTGTCCGTTTTGTACGAGTATATCTGATTTTGAATTTCAGATTTTGAATTTTTCTGCATCTAGAAACCAAACCATAATAGTGTTGAAAGCCAGTAATAGCATTGCTGGACCATTTCTATTTCTATTTCCAAAGCGATCGGTTATATTTCTTTGATTTGTTTGGTGTATTCACGAGAGGACCCTTACTGCATATCATTAAAGTGCAAAAAGTTATGGATATTTTCTTCACATTACCATAAGATGAAACGTGAAAAGAAACGCGATACATTTGACGCCAACCAAGATACTGGGTCTCAACTTTCTTGTTGTCTATGATAATGTCAGTGCTGATGCCATTAGCACTGTTTGTCATCATGTGGGTTTTCTCCGCGCTGATTTGCGTGTCATGTGCCGAAGAGGCTTCATCAAGGTGATCTACCAAGTTGACCAACTCTTGCTTTCTTCCAGCTAGGCCATCGATGTCCGCAAACACGAATTTGTAATTGCCCTGCCCCCAACGCTGACTTTCCCCCGAGGTTTTCAAGTGCATCATCTATTATTCTCTCTAAGATGATGTTGAAGAGGGTGGGAGAGAGCAGACATCCTTGGTGTATTGCAATTGTGGTTCAGATCCATTCTCTTATCGGGCCGTATAAAGAGCTCCTGGCTTCATTGAAAATACGGAAATTGAAGTGGTACGGGCACGTCACACGAAAATCTGGACTTGGCCAAGACTGTCATACAGGGAAAGTATAAAGAAGAAGACAAAGAGGCAGACAGAGAAATACGATGGGAAGACAGCATCAGAGAGTGGACTGGCCTAGAGCGGAACGACATAATTCAAAAGCTGAGAACAACAGGAAGAGGAGGAAGCTGGCTGCAAAATCATCAGTGCCCAACTTTACACCTTGATACAGAATAACTCACCATGAAGGAAAAAACTTTATACTTTGATTCTGAATAACTCTATGAAGTTGATGACTTTATACTTTGATATAGAATAACTATGAAGTTGATGACTTTCTACTTTGAAACAGAATAACTAGAATAACTATGAAGTTGATCACTTTATACTTCGATACAGAATAACTAAGAAAGAACTGAATACTTTGATATGGAATAACGTAATAAAAAAAACGTTATACTTTGATACAGAATAGCATAATAAAGAACTTTATACTTTGATACAGAATAATATGATAAAGAAATTTATACTTTGATACAGAATAACTTGATAAAAGAATTATACTTTGATACAGAATAACTTTATAATTTTTTTTGGTATACTTTGATACAGAATAACTCACTATGAAATGAACTTTATACTTTGATACAGAATAACTCACTATGAAATAAAGAACTTTATACTTTGATACAGAATAACTCACAATAAAGGACAGAACTTTATACTTTGATACAGAATAACTTAATAAATAACTTTATACTTAGATACAGAATTACTCACTATGAAGTTAGGAACTTTATATTTTGATACACAATAACTCACTATGAAAAAAAAGAACTTAATACTTTGATACAGCATAACTCACTATGAAGTTGACTTGATACTTTGATACAGAATAACTCATTATGAAGTTGATAGCTTTATACTTTGATACAGAATAACTGAATAAAGAACTTTATACTTTGATACAGAATAACTCACTATGAAATTGATTACTTTATACATTGATACAGAATAACTCACTATGAAGTTGAGAAATTCATACTTTTATACAGAATAACTGAATAAAGAACTTTATACTTCGATACAGAATAACTCACTATGAAGGACATAACTTTACATCTTGAAAACAACTAATTTCATGCAAGTGAAAACCCACCCCCACAACTTTAATTATTTATACCAACTACATGTAAGTCAATATTATTGAATTAATCAGTATAAAGGAAACACTTGATCACAGTATCTCTGTATTTAACGAATAACCATATTCTTTTATATAAACTTAGTTTAAAATATACTTTGAAACCAGCTTTAACATTAACTTTCACGTTAACATTCATACAAGCAATGGAATCGGTGACTTGATATTGTTATCTCTCGTGGAATCGGTGACTTGATGTTGTCTCTTGTGGAATTGGTGACTTGATGATGATGTATCCTGTGGAATCGGTGACTTGATGATGTTGTCTCCTGTGGAATCGGTGACTTGATGATGTTGTCTCCTGTGGAATCGGTGACTTGACTGGTGAAGTCGTCGTTGGTACCCATGGGACCTGAAAAGGAAGACGTTTGTATAAGAATCACAAAGAAAGAGAGAGAGAGAGAGAGAGAGAGAGAGAGAGAGAGAGAGAGAGAGAGAGAGAGAGAGAGAGGAGAGAGACAGAGAGAGAGAGAGAGAGAGAGAGAGAGAGAGAGAGATAACACACACGCACACACAGGGACAAAGAAAGGGAGGGAGGGAAAAAAGAGAGAGAGAGAGAGAGAGAGAGAGAGAGAGAGAGAGAGAGAGAGAGAGAGGGGGGGGGGGGGGGGGGAGGGGGGAGATACAGAGACAGACAGAGACACACAGAGAGAGCTACAGAGACATATAGACAGAAAGAGAGACAGATACACAGACAAGCACAGACAGACACATACACACAAAGAGGGAGAGAGATAGAGAGAGAAAGACACAGAGAGAGAGAGACAGAGAGAGTCAGACAAAGAAAGAGAGAGAGAGAGTCACAGAGAGAGAGAGACAGAGAGAGAGAGATACTAAGCTGGAGAACGCCCAACGACAACCACAGAAGACTTTTACCTTGTTCTTTGCTTCCACTTGCTCGTGCCGCGCCCTCAGGCATTAAAGTACCTAGGACGGGAACAGCCTGGATGATAGAATGATTCTGCAGAAAAAATTGAAATATTTTCAGGAAAGTTCCTCTGTGTAAGTGCGCGCATGAGCACAACATACAGACACACAGAAACAGAGTCACACACTTGCACGCACGAGTGCACACGCACACAAAGAGAAAGAAATGGATCCCAAGAAGGAAGGGGAGGAAGAGGGAAGGAAGGAAAGAGAGAGGAAGAGAGAGAGGGAGAGAGAGAGAGGGAGAGAGAGAGATGAGGGAGAGAGAGAGAGACAGAGACAGAATGACAGAGAGAGAGATAGAGTGAGAGAGAGAGAGAGAGAGAGAGAGACAGAGACAGAGAGAGACAGAGATAAAGAGAGAGAAAGAGAGAGAAAGAGAGAGAGACAGAGAGAGACAGAGAGAGACAGAGACGGAGACAGAGACGGAGACAGAGACAGAAAGACAGAGAGAGAGATAGAGAGACAGAGACAGAGACAGAAAGACAGACAGAGAGAGAGAGAGACAGAGAGACAGAGAGAGACAGAGAGAGAGACGGAGACAGAGACAGAAAGACAGAAAGACAGAGAGAGAGAGAGACAGAGAGAGACAGAGAGAGACAGAGAGAGACAGAGAGAGAGACGGAGAGAACTTTCCCC
>CM060336.1:39939825-39949825 GCA_030674155.1 Stramonita haemastoma
CCCACCTTCTGAATATTCTTTGCTAGGAGTTCCCTTTTTCGTATTTCTCTCTTTGTTTCTGTGTTGTTCATTTTCACCTCTGTCTTGTCTATTTTCTGCATTCTTGGTTGGTTCTCCTGCCTTTTTTCATAAAGCTTTAAAAATACTTTTTATCTCCCTTGCAGGGGTCGGATGCGCTGGAACTGACTTGTTAGGCGTTGTGTGTAACGCAACGAGTTTCTTATATTTATTACGGACAATAATTGCTGTCTGGGATTTCGAAGAACTACTATTACTGGCTTTTTTGCATGGCAGATGATGATGTCGGATCTACAAGGCCATACAAGAAGTTGACCAACGTATTCAAATTCATCATGAAGAAATTTTGAAGCAATGTCGCAGTAGGTATAGTGCACTGACTAACCTACAGTTAACATTTTTTCCGGTAAAACAGCCATCTAGTGTTAGCTTAAGACTGGATTATTTTTCTGCATGTCGTTTCCCTTATAATTTTATCACGATGATATACAGAATAAAATATTTCAAACCACTCCTTCCCTTTGCTGTTGCTGTTCCCTTATACAACTGTGTGCCCATACCGCAGAACGGAGTCAGTCGGGTCAGTGTTAAAGGTCAGAACCAACAGGGTCAGGTGTTAGGGTTTGCGGTATGGGGCAAGAACTGGGGTTAGAGTTAAGTGTTAACAGCAGCACAAGGGAACAGCACTAACTACAGGGAAAAGTAGTTATCGGAAAAAGGAATGCTCTTTCTTGAAGTACGCAACACTCGTTATGAGCTTAACTTTCTTCTTAAGCAAATCGCAACAAGGTCGAGGAAAAATGTGGATTAACTGCCGTGAAAGAAGCGACGGTATAGCCGAAATAATTTTGGTAGGATTACAACATCAGAAACTTCTGATAATTTTCCTTTAAAATTTTTTTTTGTTTTTTTTACATGAACTCGTCCCTTAACCGCACATTTCCAGACAGGAGTTTTCATTACTTGTCTATTTTTTGACGAGTATTTCTGATTGAGAACTTCAGATTTAGAATTTTTCTGCATCTAGAAACCATACCACAATAGCGTTAAAAGCCAGTAATAGCACTGCTGGACCGTTTCTATGTCTATTTCAAAAGCGATCGGTTACAAAATTTCTTTGATCTGTTTGGTGTGTTCACGACAGGACCTTACTACATCTCATTAACGTACGAAAAGTGATGGGTATTTTGTATACCAGGTTAACCAGCTCTTGCTCTTGCTCTTCTCCAGGTATGGCCGTCGATATCATCGGCAAAAAACGCAAGTTTGTAATTGTCCGAACTCGAATGCCGACTCCCCCCCCCCCCCCCCCCCCCCCCCCCCCCCCTGTGGTGTTCAAGTGCATCAGCCATTATTCTCTCTGAGATGATGTTGAAGAGGGTGGTAGAGAACAGACATCCTTGGCGAACTCCGTTTGTGATCCTCTTGTTTATCTTATATTTTGGAGCTAGAGTATCAGATGAAGGATCAAAACCTTAAATTATCTCTAAGATAGCCAAGACCACAGCTGCAATGACCAAACTTAAAGTCCTCTGGAGTGACAAGACCGTAGCCATCAGCATGGAGATCAGACTGATGCGTTCCCTGGTCATCTCCATATTTTTGTATGCATGGGAAACATGGACCATAACAAGAGACACTGAAAGACATCAGACAGATGCAGGCAATGGAAATAGTTTCTTAGGCAAACTTTCTTGCTATCTAATACAGAGACCACATTACTATGAGGAAGTGAAAACCAGAATTAAAAACGGCATCCGACACATAAAGACCTCATGACTTTAGTACCCCCCCCCCCCCCCCCCACACAAACTGAAATGTTAGGGTACGTCACACGAACATCTGGACTGCCCAAGACTGTCTTACAGGGAACAGTACAAAGAGGGAGACGAAAAAGCAGACAGAAAACTTTGGGAAGACAGAGTTATACTTCGGTACAAAATAACTCGCGATGAAGAATTGAAGTTTACACATTGACAGCTACTAGCTAAATGTGAGAGTAAAAAACTTAATTCATTGATACCAACTTAGTCCATTATACGGAAGTAAGTTTTCATTTCCGCATTAAATAAATCAGTATCAAGGAAAGACATTCACCCTTTGATCCCAGATAGCTCAATACTAAAGGAATAACCATAAAAAAAAATTATTCTTTGATATCAACTCAGAATAAAAAGTAACGTTATACTTTATATCAGCTTTATGTTCTGACGTTAACTTTGACTCTAATTTTTTTTATAAAAAACATTACACCAGTTTTATATTCTTACATTAACTTTGACGCCAGATTTATATTCTTACGTTAACTTTGATACCAGATTAATATTCTCTCTCTCCTTCCTTCCTTCCCTCTCTCTCTCTCTCTCTCTCTCTCTCTCTCTCTCTCTCTCTCTCTCTCTCTCTCTCTCTCTCACACGAACACAAATACATACACACATACGAACACACACACACACACACACACACACACACACACACACACACACACACACACACACACACACTTTTCTCATGGTAATAGTTTGGAGACCTGTAAAAAACCAAAAACAAACCCCAAACAAACCAGTCAATATTTGGTTGATAAAAACCATTAAAAAAATAGCTCTTTAAAAAGCTTAAAACATAGAGAGGATTAATATACTGCGTACTCACGCGTGTATATCATGTGAGTGTGAGTGTGAGTGAGTGAGTGAGTGAGTGTGTGTGTGTGTGTGTGTGTGTGTGTGTGTGTGTGTGTGTGTGTGTGTGTGTGTGTGTGTGTGTGTGTGTGTGTGTACGTGCGTATGCCTACGCCTACGTGCGTGCACGCGCCTAGATTAGGGAATTGTGACCAAAGACAAGGTAATGGAGATGGAGGTGGCTGTTTTAAGTAGGGGCAGGTGTGACGTGTAACCAAGGGGGTAAAGATCCTAGGCAGGAACGAAGTGTGTAATGATTGTGTCTTAACTGCCAATTCGAGGCAATTGTAGGGGAGCGAGGTGTCAGAGACCTCAGTTTCTCCAGAGGCCAGCATATTGAGCATGGTGCCCATCTCCTCTCCCTCCCTGCTTTATCTTCTCTGACCCCAAAGAGGGCAGGTACCCATTTACAGTTCGGTGAACTGGGGGGACTGTAATGAAACCAAGGCGCACAAACGGTCACCCATCCAACTGGAAACTACGCTCGACGCTGTTTAACTTGACTGGGATAAGCGAGCGCTCTGACCACGTAGCCATCCCGCCCCCATACTGAATTTAAACACCCCAAAATCGGAAAACAGCTACCTTAATGATGCACAAACGTTGCGTAACTAGGTCATGACAAAGCTTGCTCAGGAAATTTCGTTTAGTGCAAAACTTAAAGGAAAAAAAAAACCCGGCTATGAAAACTGACATTTGACACTGCTAAGTCGTTTGCTTATGGCATTGTGTAAGCATTGACTTCGTGACAAAACGAAATCATAGTGTCTGTGACACCACTGCGCAAGCATTGAATTTGTGACACAACGAAATTGTGTCCGTGACACCACTGTGCAAGCCTTGAATTCGTGACACAACGAAACCATTTCGCTACTGACACCACTGATACCTAGTGAAAATAAACTGGGGTCCTGTTTGTGAGCTCGCTGGGTCACTCCTTTCCCTCACCTTCAAAATTTCTTGGTAGTGGTTGTAAAACGGATTACAAAGAAGAATCTTTTAAAATTAAAAATATCAACCGAAAGACAAGGGTTTAATAATTATGTATATTGGTAGTGGCTGTAAAACGGATTACAAGGAGGTTCTTTTAAAATTAAAAAATATCAACGAAAAATGTGAAGGTTTACTAATTATGCATCCGCTCAAAATTAAAACAACTTACAAGTTCTGCCTTTTCAAAATCTTGGTAAAATACTGTGTTGATGGTCAAGCTTTCTGCGTTTCTCTTGTCCAGCCAAGAATGCGTCCACTCTGTAAGCAGGTCAACGGTCCACTGAAATTTAAGAGAAAAAAAAGAACTAACTCACCTTGGCTACACCCAACAGACACGATTTACACGTGCGAAGGTTTAGCATAGTTCAGCCAGTGGCTCCTGTTTTCGCGCGCACGCGCACGTGTGTAACTGTTTGTATGTATGTATGTATGTATGTATGTATGTATGTGTGTGTGTGTGTTGTGTGTGTGTGTGTGTGTGTGTGTGTGTGTGTGTGTGTGTGTGTGTGTGTGTGTGTGTGTGTGTGTGTGTGTGTGTGTGTGTGTGTGTGTGTGTGTGTGTGTGTGTGTGGTGTGTGTGGTGAGTGTGTGTGTGTGTGTGTGTGTGTGTGTGTGTGTGTGTGTGTGTGTGTGTGTAGCTGTGTGTGTGTGTGTGTGTGTGTGTGTGTGTGTGTGTGTGTGTGTGTGTGTGTGTATGTGTGTGTGTGTGTGTGTGTGTGTGTGTGTGTGATTTAAAAAACAACTCGTTTTTATTTGTTTAAGTGCTTTTTACCACAAAGATTATGAAGGAAGATATTGTGTGCTTTTTACAAAAATATCCAGTCCCTGTGTGCATGTGGTTTTCAACATTTTGTCATGTTCTCACTGACACATAAGGGCCTACTCTGATATAAGGTGGAGCGGATTTTGTAGTGTGCGCAAAATATTTAATTTTGCTATTTATAATAATGACAATAACAACAACAACAAAAACAAGAAAAAACAATAATGATAGTGGTAATAATAATGATGTATGGAATTTATATAGCACTGAATCTTGAAAAGAAACAAATCAAGGTGCTTACATTCAAATCATTTACAGTCATGCTATCATCCACGAATAAATAAACATATGTCAATATCAACACACACACACGCGCGCGCACGCGCGCGCGCATGCACGCATGCACGTGCACACGCACAGCACGCCTAGGCAGGGTGATAAAGACAGAAATGGCTGTTGCAGAGCATTGGTAGGCCATGAGGGGGAAGATGTTAGGAAGGAAATGAAATTAATGTGTTTCAAGGCTGGATTTCAAAGTATCGAATAAGGGCTTTTGGCTATCACTTGTTATTTGTAAACGGTTGCATGTGCGTAACTAATTTGAATGAAAGCGCTTTGATTTGTGTACTCTACAAGATTCAGCGCTATATAAATCCATATAATTCTTCTTCTTCTTCTTCTTCTTCTTCTTCTTCTTCTTCTTCTTCTTCTTCTTCTTCTTCTTCGTCGTCGTCGTCGTCGTCGTCGTCGTCGCCACCATTGCAAACCGTTGGCCATTTAGATATAGGCTTACAACTGAGATTTCAGATATCAATCATTTTATAAATAGGGTAGCCGATGCTTCCAACATTCCACATTACTCCAAGTATTTGTTTTAGCAAAAACCAAAGCTAAGATCTGAGTCTGAAATATTTGTACCAGGATATAGACTCTACGAAAAGACCTTACACATTCCGTAGAAACTGATTTACCATATACATCCTTCAAGGCATTGATAACAAATAGAAAAATAGTCATTGTAGCATAAATCAATTCAATTGAAAATACATTATTATCTCTAAAACAGAGAAATTCCGGTGGGTTACAAGCCATATATAAAAACAATAACCACACAAAAGAACATCAATGTAGCTCAACACAGGTTCTGAATATCAGCACGCACTCATCACAGCACAAAGAACACCCATAAGTCAGCAACACTTCAGCCCGCATTGATACTATACAAAGATACACCACAATGCAATACAATACAATACAATGCAATACAACACAATATAGTGCAAAACAATACAATGCAACGCAATATATTACTTTGCAACACAATACCTTACTATGCAATTCGATGCAATACAATACAATGCAAAACAATGGAATGGCACGCAATACAATGCAGTATAATACGATTCTATACACTACATTTACGTTACATACAAAACAAGGAACAAAACACAGTACAAAATAATGCAATTTCCCTCATTTTCACTCATAGTTTGCTAAAGTACAGATTATTTCAACTGCCTATGACCTAAGAATTTCGTAGCTCGAATACCACCCTATGAATCGAATCACCACAGACTCCAGCAAACAATTGATCCCTACGAAAATCCTCTATCAATCGTAAAGAAGCGTAATCTTAAATGGTACGGGCATGTCACAAGATCAAAAGGACTTGCTAAAACAATACTGCAAGGCACTGTCCAGGGAGGAAGAAAAAGAGGCAGACCAAGGAAGAGATGGGAGGACAACATCAGCGAATGGACGGGCCTAGAACTCACCAAAACCCTGAGAAAGGCAGAACAGAGAGAGGAATGGAGGGAACTGGTTTTCAAGTCTTCAGGGGTGCCCCCCACGGTCGCCAGACTAAGGGATAGACAGATAAATAGACAGCATACCACCCTAAGCATTTTCAAACACCCAATGAAAAAGCTTGTAGTTTGAATCTAGTCTGAAGGCATGTTCTTTAACTTTTACTTCTTGCAACTGAAATCCAGTGATATTTGGATACAACTGCAGGAGAGAGAGAGAGAGAGAGAGAGAGAGAGGAGAGAGAGAGAGAGAGAGAGAGAGAGAGAGAGAGAGAGAGAGAGAGAGAGAGAGAGAGAGACAGACAGACAGACAGACAGACAGACAGACAGACAGACAGACAGACAGACAGACAGACAGACAGACAGACAGACAGACAGACAGACAGACAGACAGATGCTGGAATCTCTTCTTTCATTCTGTGTCAGCATCAAAGCATCCTTTTTCTAAGGCATCCTTCAGTCTCCTAAGATCATGGAGTTGCGCTCTAGGTGTTAATTATGGTACAGCGCGGGGTGAATGTACCAGCGAAAGCTGACACATTTCTGCCAAGATTGATTTCTCTGGTACCAGACGCAGAGCAGTCTGAGGAATCCCAGGGTCAATACTCACCCCAGGTAATCATGTCTGGGTAAACACATGCATGTGATGGCATAGAAAGGGGGACGGGACAGCCTAGTGGTCAGAACATTGCGCTCACAATTTGACGTCCTGGGTTCGGTTCCCGGTCGAGGGGATTTTTCTCCTGGAGTTAATATCAGTGCCGACTCCACTCTCACCAAAAGTCTTTCGGAGGAGACACGTTGACCAATTAATGCACTGACCAATGAACACACTGACAAATGAACACTGACCAATGAACACACTGACCAATGAACACATTGACCAACGAACACATTGACCAACGAACACATTGACCAATGAACACACTGACCAATGAACTCACTGACTAATGAACTCACTGACAAATGAACACGCTGACCAATGGACACACTGATCAATGAACACACTGTCCAACAAACACACTGACCAATGAACACTGACCAATGAACACTGACCAATGAACACTGACCAACGAACACACTGACCAATGAAAAGCCCCTCACACGTAATTGACAGTGTCTGAACACTGGACGTGAGACTTTCAGGGACCGAGGGAAGGTGGTGGGAAGGGGAGAGGAGAGGCAGGAGGGGGAGGGGGAAACAATGAATAGTGTCCCTTAAGGCTCATACCATCAGAGACAGAGCGCTCTGGAAGGAAGGTTGTCACGTGAGGTGGGATGGAGGTGACGTCTCCAATCTTTCCTTTCGTCAGAAGTGGAGGTCTCTATGTACCCACCACAAGAGGGGGAGGAGGGATGGGGGGAGACAATAGCTGAGGGAATATTGTCAACCGAGACAGACGGATCACCTGTTTCTGAAGGAATTGTGTAGGAATGTAAGGTTGTCACACCAGTTAGGGTGATAGTGACGGCTTTCAACTTTATGAATCATAAGCTGGGATGTAGTGTCTTAGTGGCATGACAGTACGCAAGCTTATAGAATACAAGTGGTGGAGGAGAGGGGGGAAACTAGAAATTTCTACACTCATTCAAAAAGCAACTGGTCTTTGGTTCAAATTCCACCAGGGGGGGGGGGGGGGGGGGGGGGGGGTTGTATTGGCCTAGTGGTTAGAGCGTTAAGCTCGAGATCTGACGGCCCGAGTTCGTGTCGACGCCGATACGCCCTTTTCAGGGCCCTTCGGTTGTTTCTCTAGAGTTAACATCGTTATCAACTCCACTCCCCCGAAAGCTCTTTGGATGAAACTATAGATCGACGTTCCGTGTACAAACGCACACAGAACATCCTACATACACATTACAACCCGTTTTCCCTTTTGGTTTTACACCATTTAAAAAAAATCATACATATACACTCTTGAACAACAACAGGCTGAAAGCTTACAGTGTGCTCAACAGCAATGAAAGTGTTAGTTTTTACGTTTGGCAGCTGGTAGACATCAAGTTGTTCAGACAGTAAAAGTGGATTTTTGAAAACACATTTGACAACAGTTATTATTAGTTTAAAATGTACCCTCAAAAGTCACTGCTTTTTTCCATGTTGTAATGGAAAGATAAGAACAAAATGTTAAACAAACAAACAAAAAAACCCCCATAAAAATGTAGACAGTATGAAAGAACAAGTGTGCACGAGGGAATGAATAATACCAAAACAAAAAAAATGATAATAAAGAGACCGAGAGAGAAAACGCCATCTAAATTTCATCTGTTCCAAAGCACTAGGTAGGTTACAAATAGACACAAGGTGGCAGTTAACAAGTCAGCCAATCTACACACACATTCGACCATTAATGTCCAAAATTTACCTTTATATTCTGCCTTTTTGGAGAGTAGGCCATTGCATTGCCTGCGGTAGGAACGAATGACAAATAAAAAAAATACACAAAGCGCATGTAAAGTGGTGTTGTGTTTAGACATCATCTCCAAAGTCAGAATGCAGCTATCTTAATGGTTGGCAAACGGTTGCATAGGCAAAAGTATCACCATTGGTGAACCTTGGAGCTCTAGCCCTAGAATGAAAAAAATTGAAACAACAACAACAACAAAAACCATCATGTGCGACGGACGCCATAGTCTTTTATTTTTCGTTTTCAAGTTCTTTTATTTCGAGGATGATGGAATACGCACTCGTATGCTTTTTAACATCCAGTTCCCGTGTGTATGCAGTTTTCTAAATTTTGTCATCCGTTCCTACTGGCACACTATGGCCTACTCGAGTGGTTAAGAAGTCATTCGGATGAGACTATAAACCGAGGCCCCGTGTGCGAACGCACGCAGAACATCTTGCGCACACGTTAAATCCTGTTCCGCTTTTCGTAAGAGTAGGCCATTGTGTGCCAGTGGGAACAGATGACAAGATTGACAAAAAGTGCATACACACGGGGACTGCATTGTAAAAAAAAGCACATGAATGCTTATTCTATTATCCTCGATATAAAAGAATAAATAAATAAACAAACAAACAAATAAATAAATAAATAAGTCCTCCTGCCTGCCTTACAACCTGCCCTTTCTCCGTGATGGTCTGGTCTGTCTGTCTGTCTGTCTGTCTGTCTGTCTGTCTGACTGTCTGTCTGTCTGTCTGTCTGTCTGACTGTCTGTCTGTCTGTCTGTCTATCTGATTGACTGTCTGTCTGTCAGTCTGTCTGAATGTCTGTCTGACTGTCTGACTGTCTGTCTGTCTGACTGTCTGTCTGACTGTCTGTCTGTCTGACTGTCTGTCTGTCTGTCTGTCTGTCTGACTGTCTGTCTGACTGTCTGTCTGACTGACTGTCTATCTGTCTGTCTGACTGTCTGTCTGTCTGTCTGTCATTCAGCCTGTGTCTGTCTGTCTGACTGAGTCGTCTTCTTGGGGCAACAGTTTCCACCTGCAGCTTATTTCATACCAGACGGGCCGGCACAATCCAATTTGTTGGTCGTCAGACACACAGTTTGGGGACTGAGAGATCAAATCCCCAGATATCCTCACCCCGAGACTGGCATTCTTGTTGTCTGTGCTCATGTCAGACGGTGTCGGTCTGGTGTAATAGACATCTCCGCTTACTCTACTGGAATAATTATCGCCCTTGGACAGACTGTAAAGGGGGGAGGAGGAACAGATACAGAGTTGTAGTTTTTTTGTTTATTTATCTATTTTTTATATACAGACTTTGTTGATGTTGTCCTTCCATCTCTTTCTGGGTCTG
>CM060336.1:39965899-39968399 GCA_030674155.1 Stramonita haemastoma
ATCAACGAGTGTGATTGCTCTGAGTTTTTCTGACAAAGGTTTCTTATGCTAAGTCACTGACACTGTCACCACGAATGTCAAGGATTCAGGTTTTCTTTGCATGCCTACAGAGTCCCTCCCAATGCTTATCCAAAAATCAAGGTTTGCGGCAATGGTCTGAAAAAGGGACGTGCTTTGCTTGATGACACATACAATAATGATTTAATATCAATTTTGTTTTGAAATGATGTCACTGGCGTTTAACTTCTACAGAAATGCTTGGTTGATGGTAGAGTCGCTTAGTGGGATGGGTCCAGAGACACTGACACAATCAAACCTATCAAATCAAATTAGCTTGCGTAATGTTTCTGCATCAAGGGTACCCTGCCTGTTCTGCTTATTTTGATGTATGGTTGCCTTCACATTTGTGAAATGTTCTAATGATATTTTCTAGGATTAACCCATGGTTAGAAGACCCTAAAAGCTATGGCACAAAGCTGTCCACATGCTACAAGAGAGAAAAAGGAATAGAGAACAGGAGCGGAGAGCTAGTGATAGTTGATTAAGCTCTTGATTAAAGAATTTAGTCAAAGAGTTGGGGTTAAAATATCTAGATCTGCTGTTTATTCAAAGAGTTTTTTTTTTTTTAAGTTGGAAGCATATCGTTGTTGTGAAATCACACTGGATTGTGAACTAGTCTCTTTGACCCCCCCCCCCCCCCAAAAAAAAAAAATAAAAATCAAAATTGATTTCCTGAGTCACCGTGTTCACTGTCAGGGTGTGATGCGCCTAAAGATGACACATCTCTTGGACATTTCAATCAGCATTCTAGTTGGTTCTTCAGTTTACGGTCCTTCCACTTAATAGTGATATCAGACGGGAAAGTGTATGTGGGTGAGTGAGTGTGTGTGTGTGGGGGGGGGGGGGGGGGGGGATGGGGGGGGCGGGGGGGTTCGGTTGGGATTAGCACAAAGCTAATTTTCCGTATTAAACAATTAAACAACTAAAAAAAAAAAACCAATAGAACCATAATAACAAGAATGTTGAAAAGAAAGAAATAACAGCATAAACACTAACTTTGCAATTCATATAACCAGTAAACATCATTATACTATAAGAACCTGATAATAGGATTTAATGACAATAAAATTTCTTTCATTAAGCGGAACGCCTTTAAGAATTTGTTCTAAGCAAACGTCTGTGAAAACAGATAAAAAGTTTTACAATTCTCTGCATTCTAAAAGAATGTCAGCAATGGTAATATTTTCTAGCCTTCTATGTCTTTGAAAGAAAAAGTTCTTTTGTCAGGGACAACGTGAAAATGACCAAACTGAAGTTTGATTTTATATCATTTTATTTTAATTTATTCTTTTATATCAAGGATAATAGAATAAGCACTCATGTGCCTTTTTACATCCAGTCCTCGTGTGTATACATGCAGTTTTGTAAATCTTGTCATCTGTTCCCACCGGCACACAATGGCCTACTCTTACGAAAAGCGGAACGGGGTTTAATGTGAGCGCAAGATGTTCCGCATGCGTTTGCACACGGGGCCTCGGTTTATAGTCTCATCCGAAGAACTTTTGGGGAGAGTGAAGTCATGCTGTGACTAGCCGGGTCTCCTAGCCCTGCAATGTCGTCTCTTGCACAGAATCAGCAAAATGGTGGTGTTGTGTGTGAGCCTAGTGTTGCAACACGTGTAATTTACTGCCCATTATGTGTAGTTTAGTGTTTATTGGGGATTATGTTGTTAGTGTCATAAAGCGGAGTGGAATGGAGTGTGCTGTAGTATTCTGTAGTGTAATTTACTGTAGTGTAGTGTAGTGTACTTATTGTGTTGTGCCGTGTTGTATTATGTTGTATTGCAGTGTAATGTGGTGCAAATTTTTTTTTAAAAAGGACATGTCCATTAGCTCTCTCTCTCTCTCTCTCTCCTCTCCTCTCTCTCTCTCTCTCCTCTCCTCTCTTCTCCTCTCTCTCTCTCTCTCTCTCTCTCTCTCTCTCTCTCTCTCTCTCTCGATGTTAGGCAGAAATACATCCCTGTAAAATATACTAGGCAGCCTAATTCGTTTCGACTCTGTTTACTCATGGCGTCAAGTCAGCTTGAGGTTGTGCATAGCCTAATTTTATATTTGTGTAAAGCTTTCAGAATAAGAGATATATTGTTGTCGTAGGTTATATTTGTGTATCTGAGTAATTTTTGTTGTTGTTATTGGGTTGTTGTTGTTTTTTGTTTTTTGTTTGTTTGTTGTTGTTTTTTTCCCTCACCAAAATACTCAGCAGCTTGGCAACCCCCCTTCATGTATGGGCCAATGGCCTTTTTGTGAATAAAATTTTCGAGTTCTCTCTCTCTCTCTCTCTCTCTCTCTCTTCTGTCTCTCTCTCTCTCTCTCTCTCTCTCTCTCTCTTCCTCTCTCTCTCTCTCTCTCTCTCTCTCTCTCCTCCTCTGTTCTCTATCTCCTCTCCCCTCTCCTCTCCCTCTATGTCTCTCACTCTCCTCGTCTCCCCTCCCCCCTCTCTC
>CM060336.1:39973399-39978399 GCA_030674155.1 Stramonita haemastoma
AATTTATTTATAAATTACTTAGCAAGTATTGCCCCCCCCCCCCCCCCCCCGAAATTCTTTATCCCATACATTGCCAACTACACCCCCTTCCCCTCACACACACACACACACACACACACACACACACACACACACACACACACACACACACACACACACGCACGCAACACACACACACACACACACACACACACACACACACACACACATTCTCTCCCCCCCCCCTGCCCCCCCCCCCCCCCCCCCCCCCTTCCCGTCTAATATCACAACTTGTGAAAAGACGTGAAATAAATTTGAACACACACAGAAGCAGGTCTCGGATTACACTAGATTAGTTTTGGAGATCGTTTTTGTCATCATGAAAATGAGCTATCACATTACAGCCGTGGAAGTGAGGATGCTGTATGTATGTATGTAAGCAGGGTGGGGATGTGGGTAACGGATAGTTTCATCTTCGTGCATGTGACGCCATACCATTCAACTCAAATGTCAGGCACAGCGAGTGAAGAAGTGGGAGAAAAACAATATGTATAAAGGGAGAAAAACAATATGTATAAAGGGAGAAAATATGTATAAAGGGAAAAAACAATATGTATAAAGGGAGAAAAACAATATGTATAAAGGGAAAAAAACGATACGTACAAAGGGAGAAAAACAATATGTATAAAGGGAAAAAAACCAATATGTATAAAGGGAAAAAACCCCAATATGTATAAAGGGAGAAAAACTATGTATAAAGGAAGAAAAACAATATGTATAAAGGAAGAAAAACAATATGTATAAAGGGAGAAAAACGACATGTATAAAGGGAGAAAAACGATATGTACAAAGGGAGAAAAACGATATGTACAAAGGGAGAAAAACAATATGCATAAAGGGAGAAAAACAATATTATAAAGGGAGAAAAACGATATTACAAAGGGAGAAAAACAATATATATAAAGGGAGAAAAACAATATATATAAAGGGAAAAAACATTATGTATAAAGGGAAAAACAATATGTATAAAGGGAGAAAAACAATATATATAAAGGGGAAAAACATGTATAAAGGGAAAAACAATATGTATAAAGGGAAAAAAACAATATGTATAAAAGGAGAAAAGCAATATGTATAAAAGGAGAAAAACAATATGTACAAAGGAAGAAAAACAATACGTATAAAGGGAAAAAAACAATACGTATAAAGGAAGAAAAACAATATGTATAAAGGAAGAAAAACAATATGTACAAAGGGAGAAAAACAACATGTATAAAGGGAGAAAAAACAACATGTATAAAGGGAGAAAAACAACATGTATAAAGGGAGAAAAACAACATGTATAAAGGGAGAAAAACAACATGTATAAAGGGAGAAAAACAACATGTATAAAGGGAGAAAAACAACATGTATTATGTATGTAGCGTCTCTAGGCCCAAAGATTAGCTAGAAAATACCAAGCAAAACAACGTAAAAGTGACATTTTTCTAAAGGATTTTTAAGGCAGGATATATCCGTGTGATATATTTGGGGTAGGTGGGTATGTGCACACTGTACGTGTGCCCACGTATATAGCTGGGAAGGGGGGGGGGGGGGGGGGGGGGAGGTCAAGATGTAAGATGTAAGTGTAAGTGGGAGTGAGGATAAGTTTTGCTTTTAATCTGATATAATCATGCCTTCATTTTCTTTATTCTTATTTAATCATTTGTTAAATTTAGAAAGAACCTTTGTTCAGAATCGTAAAGACTTTGCCAGTGTTTTGCATCAAAACGAAAAATCAGAAAGAAACAGGCTTTTTGATAAGATAGCATCAAGACTTTTTTGTGGGGATTTTGTTCACTCTGCATGCTTGCCTTTAAATAAAATCCCATTAGCGAAAGAGATCCCCTTAATGCCGCTCGTGCTAAGCAACGGTGGAAAACAAAGAATAAACGAATCGAAGAGAAGCAGGAGAAGAAAGAGTGTGTATGTGTAGCTTGGCATGTTATCTCTGTACTGCGGCAGCTGCCTTGTTTTGAAAACAGATTATAAGGCGCAAATATTGAGAAAACTGGATAAAGGGTTTTTTGTTGTTGCAGTTTTGTTGTAGTTCTGTTGTTGTTGTTCTGTTGTTGTTGTTTTATATCTCGCTTTGCGCCAAAGTCAGATGCGCTGGACCTGACTTGTCAGGCGTTTAACGGCAGCGCAACGCATATTCGCTCAAATGACAGACAACAAGACAACAGTAGTTGCTGCCTGTTCTTGCACTTGCTTATTCCTTGCAATATTTTGTTTGCATTTGAATGATTTTTCTCAATTTTGTTTTGCTGTGGTATATTACACTGTCACATTTCATGGATTAATCTATACACAAGTCGGATTTCCGCTACCTGCAAGGTGGGCAAAAACGGTCGCATACGCAAAATCTCACCATTGGTGAACCTCGGAGCTCTATCCAAGGAACAAAAAAAAAAGATTTGATTTTGTCTATTTTTTTTTCTAAAGTGTTATACGTTAGAAAACTACAAAACTGTTTTGTTACTTGTGTCTAGTAAAATACAACAAACAAACCAACCAAAAAAACTTATTTCTGTGGCATGTTTACGTGTATGCATATACAGCCGCCCACCTGCCCATCTGTCAACCTAATTGCTTGCTCGCCTAGATGCATACATGCGCGCGCACACTTACACACACACACGCACACACGCGCACACACACACATACACACACACACTCACACACACACACACACACACACGCGCGCGCACATACACACACACACACATACACACACACACACACACACACACACACACACACACACACACACACACACACACCACAAAGACAGACAGAGCGAAGGGAGGGAGAGAGAGAGAGGGAGAGAGGAGAGAGAGAGAGAGAGAGAGAGAGAGAGAGAGAGAGAGAGAGAGAGAGAGAGAGAGAGAGTGAGAGAGAGAGAGAGAGAGAGAGAGAGAGAGAGAGAGAGAGAGAGAGGAGAGAAAGAGAAATAATCAGAGTTGTGCTATTTTCACGACAGCCTTTCCTTTCATACCATTCACACACGCACTGTATTGTTCCTCCTACCTTTGTGCTTTTTCTAGCGCAACTTCGCAATCCAGTCTTTTCATGAGCCAGAGTAAGAAAACAACGACAACAAAAACTACAACAACAACAACAGGAGAGAACAAAACCAAAAAATAAAAACAACCACCACCAAAACACGACCACCAACCATCATCCCCCCCCCACCCCCCCCCCCCCCCCCCCCCCCCTTCCTACCTGCTTTTTTTTTCTCCAAAAAAGCAACAACAAAAACCGATTTTTGGCCAGACGCCATCTTAGCTAGAGGTAATTACAAGAGCAACATTGATTAGTGATGTTGGGCTACAGGTCTGAACAGTAACTGCAAAACCTGCATTGCATTTGTAGTGTATTGTATTGTGTTATATTGTTTTGCATTGTGTTGTATTGTGTTGTGTTGTAATTATTGCAAGAGCAAAATTGATCAGTGATGTTGGGGCTACAGGCCTACACAGTCACTGCAAAACCTGTATTAGCTACAAAACCTGCATTGCCATTGTATTGCATTGTATTGTATTGTGTTTGTATTGTGTTGTATTGTGTTGTATTGTATTGTGTTGTATTGCATTGTGTTGTATTGTGTTGTATTGCATTGTATTGTGTTTGTATTGTATTGTGTTGTATTGTGTTGTATTGCATTGTATTGTGTTTGTATTGTATTGTGTCGTATTGTGTTGTGTTGTGTTGTATTGTGTTATATTCTATCGTGTTATAATGGGTTCTGTTACATTGTACTGTGTTGTATTGCATTAAATTGCATTGTATTGCATTGTACTGTATTGCATTGCATTGTATTGTATTGTATTGCATTGCATTGTATTGTATTACAAGAGCAGCATTGATTAGTGATGTTGGGATACAGGCCTACACAGTAACTGCAAAACCTGCAGTGGCTACAAAACCTGCATTTCCATTGTATTGCATTGTATTGTATTGTGTTATATTGTGTTGTATTGTGTTGTATTGTATTATGTTGTGTTGTGCTGTATTGTATTATATTGTATTGCATTGTATTGTGTTGCATTGCATTGTATTGTATTTATTGTATTGTATTGTATTACTAGAGCAGAATTGATCTGTGATGCAGGGCTACAGGCCTACACAGTAACTACAAAACCTGCATTGCCATTGTATTGCATTGTATTGCATTGTATTGCATTGTATTGTATTACAAGAGCAGAATTGATCAGTGATGCAGGGCTACAGGCCTACACAGTAACTACAAAACCCGTATTGTGCAGTGCGGTGAGGTATGATGCAATCCATATTGCGTGCATTTGCATTGTATTGCATTGCATTGCAGTGTAGTGTAGCGTAGTGTAGTGTAGTGTAGTGTCGTGTCGTGTCGTGTCGTGTCGTGTCGTGTCGTGTCGTGTCGTGTCGTGTCGTGTCGTGTCGTGTCGTGTCGTGTCGTGTCGTGTCGTGTCGTGTCTTGCATTGTGTTGTATTGTGTTGTATTGTATTGTATTGTATTGTATTGCATTGCATTGTATTGTATTACATTGTATTGTGTTGCATTGCATTGCATTGCACTGCATTGTATTGCATTGCATTGCATTGTATTGTATTGTATTGTATTGTATTGTATTGCAAGAGTAGCAATGGTCAGTGATACAGGGCTACAGGCCTACACAGTAACTACAAAACCTGTATGTGCAGTGTAGTGAGGTATGATGCAATCCACATTGCGTGCATTGCCATTATATTGCATTGCATTATGTTGTGTTGTATTGCATTGTGTTGTATTGCATAGCGTTGTGTTGTGTTGTGTTGCATTGCGTTGTATTATATTGCATTGTATTGTGTTGTGTTGTATTGCGTTGCAGTGTATTGTGTTGTATTGTATTGTGTTGCATTGTATTGTAATGTAATGTAATGTATTGTGTTGTATTGTGTTGCGTTGTGTTAGGTTGTGTTATTTGTATTACGCAATATTGGATTTTGTCTAGATTTTG
>CM060336.1:39983399-39985899 GCA_030674155.1 Stramonita haemastoma
TAGATAGATAGATAGATAGATAGATAGATAGATAGATAGATAGATAGACAGACAGATAGATAGATAGATAGGTAGGTAGGTAGATAGATAGACAGGTAGGTAGGTAGGTAGATAGATAGATAGATAGATAGATAGATAGATAGATAGATAGATAGATAGATAGATAGATAGATAGATAGATAAGGTAACAAAATCATTAGGTCACCTTAGCTCTTTATAGGCAATATGGCGTTTTTCATTCTGGTTTCTACTTCTTCGTTAGTTACGTGATCTCTGTACAAGATACCAAGATGTTTGTAAAAGCATCTCATCTTTACTGCCGGCCTGCATCTTTCTTTCAATGTCTGCTGTTATCGTCTGCGTTTTACATGCATGCAAAAATATGGACATGATCAGGGAATGCATCAGTCTGATCTTGAAGCTGATGGCTATGTTCTTGTCAGTTTGGTCATTGCAGCTGTGGTGTGGGCTATCCTGGGGAGAACTTCAGGTTTTGATCCTTCATCTGATGAACAGGATTGACATGAACAGAGAAAGAAAAACATCTACATGAAGAGAGAAAGAGAAACATCTATCTGAACGCAAAATAAAGACCCCGCAAACATTGGTATAATTCCATCTTCCTGTAAACGTGCGTGCAATTAATGGAATATGACGGCAGATGTATCAAGAAAAAGTCGAACCGTGACACAGATATGTGTTTACAGGTTATTAAAGATACTAAACATGAGAGCCTCTAAAACATATTAGTGATAAACAAGCACAGGAAATCCAAGGATATTGATAGTACAATAATCATCAGTTACGGAAGATTTCGCAATACAAAGTTGCAACAGCGATAAAGTTTTTGAAATATAGTAAGACAATAGGTATTGTCAACATCCTAACTCTTAAAAAAATAACATAGTGGAGCTGTATTAACGGACATCTCGCCACCTCTATCAAAAAGCGGTAAAAGTATCTAATATGTCTAATATCACTTTTATATGAACAGACGTAAAATTGAAGACCAACCATCAAAAAGAGACACATCAGCAAGTAGCTCAAGATTGAGACTTGACATCACCAGTTGTATTTTTCCCAAAGACCAGAACACGTCCTTCATTGCCCTAACTACCGCATGGTCAGGTAAATCAATGGTACCTGCAAAGCCCCTCAGCACCTTTCAGAATACCACAGCGGATACCGTTACTGCTGTCAGGTAAACTGGGGTCCATGAACACAAAACTGGTATCATTGGACGAATCTGCAGCCTTTTGCCCTTCGTGAGAAAAGAGGGAAAAGCCCATCTCTTTTATCAGAAAGAATGATACCATGTTTTAGAGAATTAGTATTCTACATTTCACAATGAGGAAACATGATGTCAGGCAGAAGGTAACGAACAGCATTCAGCCAGTTTATTCTAAAGCCACGAGTGCAGTACTGGCAAATAGTCATATTGAAAATTGAAAAACATGTCGCGTTTATTAACTTAAAATCCGCAAGTTTCCACACAGCCTGGCATTCTTATAAAAAATTAATTGAAATGGATTAAAATTACAACTTATAGAGGTGTCGGAGCAGCTGTTAATGATGACACAATATGATAGGAGCCATCCCCTTGGAAGAATAGGGGGAAAAAAATCACTTGTCTTGAGAGACACTCTACACAAGTTTATCTGGACTTGATAACATCACTTGCACGTTAAGGTTTTGTTTTTAATGGTTTTACTGTTCTTTTCTAGTTTTCCCCCTTTTTAGTTAATATTTTTACTTTTATTTATTTATTATTCTTTTTTTTACATTGATTTTATATGTCTGTGTGCAGGTTCCAGATTTTTCTTTCTGTTGATGTCCTTGATTTATTTTGAATATATTATATACATAATTTTTTTTATTGAGATTTTGCGAGGTATTGTTCTGTTGTATTTTGATTATGCATTAACATCTTATGTTTTATTTCATATATCATGTAATTTCATTTCTTTAATATATAACACGCAAAACTGAATAAAATATTTTTTTAAATAGTAATGTTAAAGTTTAGCTGCATACTTCTGCTGGAGTAGTGTGTCATAACTGCCCTCAATGCCCCACACTTTTCACTGTCTACCTGAATCACACTTTTTGATATTTACCTGAATCACACTTTTCACTTTTCACTAACTACCTGAATCCTACATTTCACTATCTACCTGAATCACAGTTTTCACTTTTCACTAACTACCTGAATCCTACATTTCACTATCTACCTGAATCACAGTTTTCACTTTTCACTAACTACCTGAATCCTACTTTTCACTATCTACCTAAATTATACTTTTCAGTGTCTACCTGAAAGGCATTGTAACATTTGAGGATCACGTCAGCTCTACAAGCCTAAGGAAAAAAAACAAAACCACATCACGACATTTCGCTTCCCAAGTAATGCTAGCGGCGTGAGAGTCAAGGAAGATAAATGCGTCACACCTGTCAAAGGATTGGATTAAAAAAAAAATTGGAATGGTCTCGGAATCTGCGC
>CM060336.1:39993399-39995899 GCA_030674155.1 Stramonita haemastoma
TCTGTGTGTGTGTGTGTGTGTGTGTGTGTGTGTGTGTGGTGTGTGTGTGTGTGTGTGTGTGTGTGTGTGTGTGTGTGTGTGTGTGTGTGTTACATTCAGGAACCTACTAAAGGAAGGGTTTACCTACGGTTGTTGGCCTATATTATGGCAAGGTTCTGGCGGCTCCTGCGACGGCACTGGAACCAACACGTACAAATAAAGCAGCATGGAAGGCGCAGAGAAAGCGGTGGTGATGAGCACAGCGCAGCACTGTACAGCACAGCGCAGCACAGCAGAGCACAGCACAGCACAGCACAGCACAACACAACACAGCAAACATATCACACCACATCAAATCACAGCACAGCACAGCATGCACAGCATGCACAGCCGCCAGCACAGCACAGCACAGCACAACACAACACAACACAGCACAGCACAGCGCAGCACAGCACAACACAGCACAGCACAGCGCAGCACAGCACAACACAGCACTGCACAGCACAGTAAAGCACAGCACAAGCACAGCTTGGCACAGCACAGCACAGCACTGTACAGCACAGCAAAGCACAGCACAGCACAGCACAGTAAAGCACAGCATGGCACAGCACAGCACAGCAAAGCACAACACAACACAGCACAGCAAAGCACAACACAGCACTGCACAGCACAGCACAGTAAAGCACAGCACAGCATGGCACAGCACAGCACAGCACAGCACAGCACTGTACAGCACTGTACAGCACAGCACAGCACAGCACAGCATAGCAAGCACAGCACAGCACAACATATCACATCACATCACATTACATCAAATCACAGCACAGCACAGCACAGCACAACACAACACAACACAACAGCACAGCGCAGCACAGCACAGCACAACACAGCACAGCACTGCACAGCACAGTAAAGCACAGCACAGCACAGCATGGCACAGCACAGCAAAGCAAAGCACAACACAACACAGCACAGCACAGCACAGCAAAGCACAACACAGCACAGCACTGCACAGCACAGCACAGTAAAGCACAGCACAGCACAGCATGGCACAGCACAGCACAGCACTGTACAGCACTGCACAGCACAGCACAGCACAGCGCAGTACAGCACAGCACAGCGCAGCATAGCACAGCACAGCACAGCACAGCACAGCACAGCATAGCAAGCACAGCACAGCACAACATATCACATCACATTACATCAAATCACAGCACAGCACATGCAAAGCACAGCACAGCACAGCACAGCACAGACAGATGTCACACCATTACTTTTTATCAGGACACGCATCTCAAATGTGGCCCAAAAATCTGTAAGGAGCGTCTTAAAAGAAAGACAATCCAACCCAACCCAATCCAATCCAATCCAGTCATGCTGTTTAGAGCCCCGCCGACCACATAGGCCATATCAGGCTTGCCACTTCGTCAGATTTTAAAATCTCAGATGAAAACTGTGCAAAGAAAACAAAATAGCTGTGTATGATTGTTGAATTGTTTTTGTTTGTTGTTGTTGTTGTCGTCGTTGTCGTTGTTGTTGTTGTTGCTTTTGCTGCTGTTGTTGCTGTTGTTGCTGCTGCTGCTGCTGCTGATGATGATGATGTTGTGTTCATGTTTTTGTTAAACGTAGCAAAACCAGATTTGAAAATCCCATCGGGGAAGAGCTCCTGACTTAAGTGAAGAAACGCAAGCTAAAGAGATACGGACACGTCACACGAGCATCAGGACTGGCCAAGACTGTCCTACAGGGAACAGCTCAGGGAGGGAGACGAAGAAGCAGACAGCGAAAACGATGGAAAGACAACATCAGAGAGTGGACTGGCCTTGAGTGGAACGACTTGCTACGGAAAACTGAAAACCGCGTTGAGTGGAGGAAGCTGGTTGCAAAATCTTCAGTGATTCCCCAGTGGTCTACCAGATTACAGGATGGGTGAAGTTGACAGTGGTGACGCAAAATTCTGATGCCCCCCCAAAATCCCCAGTATGATTAGTCAGGCAGAATGCTAATTTTTTTATTTTAAATTTCTAATATTTTTTCCAGTTGTCATGTTGCCCTTTTCCTGATCTCGGAATGTTACTACATCACCATTTTTACGGTGTTGTTTTATGGCCTTACTTTGGGTGGAGGTCTGGTAGCGAAAGCATCCGTAAGATGGAGAATCCTACAGTTGCGGAGTGGAAAAGAAAATACTGGTTGTAGCTTACTAGGTCTCTGACCTTTCCGCCACGAAAGGCAAAGAAAGACTTTGAAGTCAAGTAGCAGTAGTAGTAGTAGTGTTCTTCAGCTTTCAAGTTTCAGAGATGCTATTTTATTGTTAGTTTTACAACTTTGATAGTTAGATGATTTTTTTAAATTTTTTGTTTTTTACTGCTTTGGTCATGGTTGCGTTTTTTGTTTGAAAACGTTAATGTTTGTTACTTTTGCGATATGGTGAGAAAATCCGTTTCTAACTTAGTATGAATCTGATAATGAGTTGAGAAGAAAGAAGTAACCACATAATGTTAAAATCTGATCAGCTCAC
>CM060336.1:40000899-40016704 GCA_030674155.1 Stramonita haemastoma
CCTGTGTCCACAGTTAGCAGAGAGTCCGGCCTTGATGATTATCACCTACCTGTGGACAGGCACACGTCCAAGTTTCTTGCTGGACAAAAAGTGGTCATGCACCTATATAAGTGCGTGCGCGCGCACGTGCGTGTGTGTGTGTGTGTGTGTGTGTGTGTGTGTGTGTGTGTGTGTGTGTGTGTGTGTGTGTGTGTGCGCGCGTGCGAGTGTGTTATACATTCGAATTTGCTAAATCTATTAATTGTTATTGATTGCTTTTATGTTGTATAGGTCGAATGCAAGCGCTTTGATTTGATTTGATTTGACTTGACTGCAGTGCAGAGCGAGGGCATGAATTATTGAACACTGCCAGTCCGGCAATATCTGTGTCCAACAGTTAGCAGAGACTCCGGCCTGATATCACACACGAGTCATGCACACACATGGTCAGTCGTATGTGAAATGACAGCGCTCAGATGCGTCGGCAAAATTATTATTAAGCCTACATTGCGCGCGCGCAAGCATACACACGTGCTTTTACGCACGAGTGTTTACATACATGCGTAAGCACACACATTCACACTTAATGTGATGGTGCTGGTTATATACGCACGCGCGCACACTTTCACACATACACACACATGCACGCACACACACCGCGCGCGCGCGTGCGCGCGCACGCACGCGCACACACGTACACACACAAATGCAACGCACACACATAAGTGTACGCACGTAGAACATCTTGCACACACGTTAAAACCTGTTCATCCTTTCAGAAGAATAGGCATATGCATATCAGTGGGAAGGGATGACAACTGCATGCACAATGGGACTGGATGTGAAAAAGGGCACATGAGTGCTTTATTCATTACCCTCGAAATAGAAGAATTAACATAGAATGAACAAATGAAACACACACACACACACAAACACACACCACACACACACACACACACACACACACACACACACAAACACACACTTACACACACATACACACACACAACTTTTAGACGAAGCATCAGGAGAGAGAGAGAGAGAGAGAGAGAGAGAGAGAGAGAGAGAGAGAGAGAGAGAGAGAGAGACAGAGAGAGAGACAGAGAGAGAGACAGAGAGAGAGACAGAGAGAGAGACAGAGACAGACAGACAGACAGACAGACAGAAAGACAGACAGACAGACAGTTGAGCCTGGATGGACATTAGCCCTCTCCACGTCGAAAAAATGCATGCTGGGTATGCTCGTGTGATGTCACCCATACCACCAGCCGTAGTTGGACTATTCTTCAATATGAAAAAAAATATTATGGATTTGTATACTGTTTGTGCAAGATGCTATGAGTGCGTTCATACTCAAGATCTCTGTTTATTGTCTTGTGTGAGAGACTAGCAGAGGAGTCGAGTTTTTAACCCAACTCTCGCCACCACCACCTTCTTTCTACCACCACTCCCCCCTTCTTCCCCCCCTTTCCCTTCCTACCCTCACCAACAACCCCCATTTCTGCAGAGGAAAGCAATAATGCAGGTGAAAAAAACCTCGTTCTCCCAGTGTCAGGTACCAGAAAGTGTAACATATCACTGTCATTTAGACTTCAAGCATACACTTTGCTAACCTTGAAGGCTTTTGGTTCGACTTAGTATTCCGACACGTTCACATAGTTATGACAGACATAGTGCAGTGTGTGTGTGTGTGTGTGTGTGTGTGTGTGTGTGTGTGTGTGTGTGTGTGTGTGTGTGTGTGTGTGTGTGTGTGTGTGTGTGTGTGTGCGCGCGGTCGTGCATGAGTGTGTGTTGTTTAGTAGTAGTAGTAGTAGTAGTAGTAGTAGTATAGTAGTTGTAGTAGTAGTAGTAGTAGTAGTAAGTAGTAGTAGTAGTAGTAGTAGTAGTAGTAGTAGTAGTTTGTTGTTGTTGTTGTTGTTGTAGTCTTCAATTTTATTAAGTGACACTGGAAAGTCTGTGTGTGTGTGTGTGTGTGTGTGTGTGTGTGTGTGTGGTGTGTGTGAGAGAGAGAGAGATGAGAGAGAGAGAAGAGAGAGGAGAGAGAGGAGAGAGAGAGAGAGAGAGAGAGAGAGACTGTCGGTTGGTCTGATATAATGCATGTCTCGGGAACACGTCATAGTTTGTGTATCTGTCAACGAACCAGTATACCAAACAGCAATAAGACAATAACTAAACACTTGTTGTTTGTAGATGAACTCTCGAGAACTCTCAGAACTAGACTTTCAATTTATCCTTAAGCATTATAAAGTTTTTCTTTCCTTCTAAATTTTGATTGAACAGTCTTTGCTACGAAAATCTTTTTTTTCTTTACGTGGTTATTGTTTTCTGGTTTTGTGATTGTAGTGTCGGAAAACATCAGCTAATGGTACAAAACAAATGATCTTTATTTAATGAAGTAAATTATTTGACCCAGACATACAATAATACCAAGTAATGAGAATATTTACGCTTAAAAAAATCAATTTAAAACTTTGTTCTGCAGAACGCACTGACTCTACCTGTCTATCTACAGACAGATAGAGACAAACAGACAGACATACTGACGGACAGACAGACAGATAGACAGACATACAGATAGTCAGACAAACAGACAGACAAACAGACGCACGCACGCATGCACGCGTGCGACACACACGCACAAACACACACAAACAAACAAAACAAACAAGCAAACACAAACACCCCCCCCCCACACACACACACATACACGTACACACGTACACACGTACACACATACACACACACACACACACACACACACACACACACACACACACACACACACACACACACACACACCCACACACCACAAATACACTCACTCACTCACTCACACACACACATACACACACACAAAACACTCACTCACTCACACACACACATACACACACACAAACAACACACACACACAGACGTACACACACACACACACACACACACACCAAACCAACACACACACACACACACACACAACACACCACACACACACACACCACACACACACACACACACCCAAAAATGGGTCGGTGGTCTCGAGGTCAGACAGGAGAATGAAATGAAAAAGTCATTCCTACCCGCCGACAGTGATGGTGGGGACTGGGGTGGGGGGTAAATCAGGTATGGCCATGACAACAGCACGGCTACCGACACCTGCATTAATTAAATACGAATGTAGGTAAGTACAATGACCATTACAACACAAAGCAGGGAGCAGAGGAGCTAGCCGGCCAGAACAGCTCAAGTGGTTAGACTGTCAAATTTGTGATCCAGACAGCGTATGTTCAGATATGTTTTGCGATGACCATCCAGTCAAGGTTGTTGTTGTTGTTATTGTTGTTGATGTTGTTATTGTTGTTGTTGTGGATTTTTTTTTACTCCAGGAGTTAGCATTGTCCCTGACAACTGTTTCTTTAGTAAATTTTTTAGATAAGATTGGCAAACTCCTGGAGACCATGGGGGCACAACTGAAGATATTGCAACCAGCTTCCTCCACTCCCCGTAGTCCTCTGCTTCCGTAGTAAGTCGTTTCACGCAAGGCCAGTCCACTCTCTGATGTTGTCTTTCCATCCTTTTTTCCAACACTCGCTACATGTGACGCTAAATGGCCATGGTGTCCCGTTAGTGCTGGATTTTTGCGTTGCCTCCACCTTGTACTTTGACGTGTATTCTTGCAAGTTCACTGTCAAGTTGCGGGACTTCAGACGCAAGCCAAAATCAGAAACATATTTGAAATCATTTCTGGGCTTTTTTCTGATAGAGTGTGTAGCCCCATAGTTTTGGAAGCGTAAGTTTTTGCAGCCAATGTTGAACGCTGCATGAACAGCTAACTAGTTTGCAACACACTAAGGGCTTCTTTATACTTTTGAAACATTTTACAGGAAATATCGCAGATGTATACGAATGATAATGAATTGATAGCATTTTCTACACCTACATCTTCTACAGTCTACATCTAAAATAATAAAACTTTTGCAGCCCATGTTGAACGCTGCATGAAAAGCTAACTAGTTCGCAACACACACCAAGTAGCTTCCTTATACTTTTGAAAAATTGTACATAAAAATGGGTAGAGGCATAATGAATTGATAAGATACTCTACGTCTAAAATGACAACAACTACAAAATACAACTTTTTAATTTTATTATTGTTTTGTTTTACCATAACACGAACAGAATTCTATAAAACCTAAAAATACACCAAAAAAATGAACATAAGAGTGTATATGCAGCGTGGAAAACGGTGTTTCTTTTCATTGATTTTTGTCCTGAGGAAACAGACATCACACAGTTAATTTAAGACGGGATAGCCTAGTGGTCAGAACGTTTCCACTGGCAATTTGACGACCCGAGTTCGATTCCCGGTCAAGGGGATTTTTCCCGTGGAGTTAACTTCAGTGCTGACTCCACTTTCCCCAAAAGTTCTTCGGATGATACTATAAACCGAGGCCCCGTGTGGCGAATGCACGCAGAACATCTTGTGCACACGTTTAAATCCTGTTCCGCTTTTCGTTAAGATCAGGCTATTTATGTGCTGGTGGGAACAGATGAAAAGATTTACAAAACTGCATACACACGGGGACTGGATTTTTAAAAAAGCACATGAGTGCTTATTCCATTATTCTAGATATAAAGGATAAAATAAAAACAAAAATAAAAAGTAAATGGGAAACTTGGTTCCGCCACTTCATGTAGCAAGAAAAAGTTCCAAAGAAAAGTTTTTTTTAATATTTTTTTTTGTTTTTGTGTTTGTGTGTTTTTTCTGTTGGTTTTTTTTTGGTAGGGAGGGGGGGGGGGGAGGGTGTTTATTTGTTTTGTTTGTTTGGCTTTTAAAAAATAAGAAACGAGGTGGCAGCAAAATCGGAAAAGATGATAAGTTAATTTGTTACACTTGGAATTGTAAATGTAAAACATATTTTTGTTTCATATGAACTCATACCTACGAGCTGCCAAAGTACTCTTTAGCTCACTATTTTCTGTGTTACTGCACGTCAAAGCTATTTTTTAAACGCCACTTTTTTAAGTCACCGGCAGATTTTTCTGCGTGAAATTCGGGCTGCTCTCCCCGAAGAGAGTGCGCGCCACAAGAGCAGCGCCACTTTTATTATTTTTTTTTCCTTTTCCTGTCTCCAAACTGTACTTGTTTCCCTATTAGATTGGCTTTTTTCTAAAGAATTTTCCCAGGGTAGCTCTCTTGTTGACTGGGTTCTTTTCGCATGCACTAAATAATTATGTGTAAACACAGGGACATCGGTTTTATCGTACTCATCCAAATGACTAGCAACCAGACCACCACTCATGATTTAATAGAGGGAGGAGAAGTTTTGGGGGCCCAATTTGGGGTTCAAACCACCGCACACTTCCGACCCGGACTTTTCGCTTTCTAGGCAGGCGTGTTCCACCTCGGGTAGACCATAGATCCAACATGTGCTCGTTGTTGTTCTCTCCATATAAATTTGTATGTAATGTCTTTTTCTTTCTTTCTTAATAAAACATTATTCAAACCTAATGTCAACTGTATTCAACTTTTTGAGAAGTAAATAACAGGGAGAAAATAAGGAATTATCCAACAAAATTATATTTGTTTTGCTTTCCCCCCCCAGAAATTGCAAATTAAATCATTTTCAGTCATAATTTGTAACCTTGAAAAATTTTTTTTTGTGTGTGCAAAGAATCACTCAAAATTCCAATAGGGAAATTGAAAACACAACACGAAAAAATTATTAAACGTTTCGCTCGTTTCCATTTCAACTTTTAATAAATTTACAGGTCAAATTAAAGTGTGTTGTGTGTACGTACGGGCGTTGCGTGCGTGCGTGTGTGGGGTGCCGTGCGTGCGTTGTGTGTGTATGTTTTTGTGTGGTGGTGGTGTGTGTTTATGTTTGTGGGGGTTTTTTGTGTGTGTTTTGGTGGAAAGTCAAAGTCAAAGTCAAAGTCCCAAAATCAAAGTGAAACTTTTATTTCCAGATAGTACATTGAATAACAGTGCAATTCTTTTTTTTTTCAACCTCCATTTTAAAAAAAAAAAAACATATGCGTGGGGGGGGCATGTTGTGTGTGGGGCGTGGTGTGTGTGTGTGTGTGTGTGTGTGTGTGGGTGGTGTGGTGTTGTGTGGTGTGTGTGTGTTTTGTTTGTTGATGTGTGTTGTGGGGGGCGCCGCGGTAAAATGTTGGGGTGGGGGTAAAAAGGGAAAAAACATTACAAAAGGTGATTTAACGATTAAAAAGGCTTTGAGTGGCTTAGTCACCGCTGAAAAAAAAACCATTTTCCCTTTTCAAAAAAAATTTAAACAGGTGGATTTTGCTCGCTTTTACGAATAACTAAAAAAGTGGTGTTCTCTCAAGACCCCATTTCATATAAAAATTTTAAAAAAATTTTTTCAAAAATTTTCACTTTTGGAGTTTTAAATTTTTAAATAGCATTTTTTTAAATTATTTTTTAAATGCATTTTAAAAAAAAAAAAATTTTCACACATAAATTTTTCTTGAAGCTTTTTAATTTTTGGGTTTACAAGATTAAAAAAAAATTTTTTCGCACTGGCAAAATGTTTGTGATGTTTTGTAGGGGTGCGTGCGTGTGGTGGAAAATGGATATGTGGGCTTGGGGAAAATGAAAAGAAAAATGTCAAAAAACTATTGGGTTTTCCCTTTGGGTTCTGTCCACAGCTTTACCCGTATTTTTTTACTTGAAATTTTTTATTTTTTAACCCCATTTTTTAAATTTTAAAAAATTTGAGAAAGAAAGGCGTAAAAGCCTTGGAAAAAAAGTGTTATTGTGCTTTTTTAAATTGCGTTCTTTCTCGTTTTTGTTTTTTTTTTTCACCACAAATAACCCCCCTTGTTTTTTTTGCCCGAGTTAAAAAAAAGCTGCGAAAAGTTTTTCCTCTGTATTCCCCAAGAGATTTTTATAGTTATTGCTGTGGGGAAAAACCATTTTCCGTTAAAAACTGAACAGGGGCAGAAAAAAATCTAGTGGTTCGTCATTATCTACAGTGTGTAAAACCCGGTAAAGTGGATCTGGTCTTCGCCCTCAACAAAACGCAAAATCAAACAAAACATTTGAAAAAAAAGGGTAGAAAAATGTGTGTTTGTTGTGTGGGGTTTTTTGTGGTTTGGGTGTGGTTTTTTGTGTGTTTTGTGTGTGTGTGTGTGTGTGTGTGTTTGTGTGTGAGAGGCGAGAGAGAGGGAGGAAAAGGGGAAAAGAGAGAGAGAGGAGACAGACAGACGAAACAGACAGACAGAAGAAAAAACAGACAGACAACAGAAAAGACACAGAGAGAGACAAAGAAAGAAAGCAGACAGAGACAGAACCCCACACACACACAAAGATAGATGAGACAAAAAGAACGGAGAGAGAACACAAAAAACAGAACAGCCCCAAAAAAGAGACAGACCAAAAAAAGAGACATTTTAGAGACACGAGCACGAGTCAAGAAAGGGGAGACAAAAAAAACCCCCAAAAAACCCCAAAGAAAAAAGAGAAGACAGACAAAACCCCGGGGGCAAAAAAACGACAGCAGAAAGACGTGAGAGAGAGATACAACAGAAAAACAGACAGTGTGAGAGGAAGAAACAGTGTGAAAAGAGAGAGGGGAGGAGGGGGGAGAGAGAGGAGAGAGAGAGAGAGAGAGAAAGAGAGAGAGAGAGAGAGAGAGGAGAGAGAGAGAGAGAGAAAGAGGAGAGAGAACCCCGTAAAACATTTTGGGAAGACCCAAACCACGATTAAAATTTTCACCTTCACCCATTTCCCAAATCTCGTCGCCGTTAGGGCAAATTTTAAATTTTAACCACTTCCCCACCCATTATAAATTTTTAAAAAAAAAAAAAACCTAAAAACCCTCCTTTTTATTTTTTAAAAATGTTATGCTTAACAATACGCATCAAAAAATTTTAAGGGAAAATTTTTTTGTTTTAAAGAAAACTTCGAGAGAAATAAAAAAAGAAAAAAAAAAGAAAAAAGAAAGAAAAAAAGAAAGAAAAAAAAAAAGAAAAGAAAGAAAGAAAGAAAGAAAGAAAGAAAGAAAGAAATGAATGAATGAATGAATGAAAAAGAACGAATAAAAGAAAAAAAAGAGAAAGAGAGAGAGAGAGAAGAGAGAGAGAGAGAAAAAAGAGAGAAAAAGAAAAAGAGAGAGAGAGAGAGAGAGAGAGAGAGAGAGCGGGGAGAGAGAAAAAAAAAAAAGAAAAAAAAAAACAAAGAAAAAAAAACAAAGAAAAAAAAGAGAAGAAAAAAAAAAAAAAAAAACCCCAAAAAAAAAAGCAAAAAAATTTTTTGAAAAAATGGGGGAACCCCCCCCCCCCCCCAAAATCCACAAGAAAAAAAAAAAAAAAAATTTAAAAAAAACCAAAACATCAAAAATTAAAAACAAAAAACCCCCCTTCCCCCACAAAAAAAAAAAAACATAAAAAAAAAATCCAAGACCACTACCCCTGCTTTTCAAAAGGAAAAAGGGGAAAAAAAACTCTACAGATTGTTTTTAAAAATTTCCCCCAAAAAAATGAAACAAAACCCACACAAACAAAAAAAAAATTTAAATCAAACCCACCCCCTCCCCAAAACCAAAAACAAATAAACAACCCCGAAAAAAAAAAAGAACGACCAAGCAAACTTTCCCCTTTTAAATAGGAACAAAAAAACAGCAACACAGGGAAAAGGGGGGGGTTTCACCACCCCCCAAGTTTTTCCCCGAAAACGGGGGTTTTATTGTTTTATTAAAATTTATTCATTCATTCATTCTTTTTGTTACACAAACCCTACAGAGACTCTGCTCCGTGCAGAAGTGAATCACCCGGGGGCCATTCACAAAGGGCTGCACGTTAGAAAAAACCCCGTCCACTTCCTCCCTTAATCATGTGAAGGGGGTGCCCTTTTTTCCCCGTCGCTAGCTGTACGGGGAAAATGAAGCAAAAAACGGTTTCCCCCACGTTAATCAGATGATCCCCCCTTTTTTTTAAGAAAACTAGCGGTTCATACAGGTCGGGGCGTCCCGTTTAAATGTTCGTTTCATTTTTTTAGTTTTTTTTTTTCCCAGGATCAAGGAATAAACCATGTATTTTTTTTTTTTTTTTTTTTTTCATCCAGTCCTCGTGTGTATGCTTTTTTAGAAAAATTTTTGGTATATGATGATACCTGATTGTCTATCCAAAACAGGGCTGACTTGGGGGGAGGAAGGGAAAAGGGGGGGGGAGGGAACCCAGACTCCCAAAAAACAGGGGGGTGGGGGAAAAACCCCACCCCCCCAATCCCCCCAAATGAGACTTTAAAAAACCCCCGGCCCCCCCAGCGACCGCACGCAGTCATTTTTTCGCAACGTTTTTAAAAACCCCCTTTTCCCCCTTTTTTTTTAGAGTAAAAGGGCCCCCTTTTTTGCCGTGGGGCAGAAGAAAAAAGATTTAAAAAAACTGCATGCAAAAAGGGGACTGAATTTTTAAAAAAACACATGAGGGGTTAAAATTTCCCCCAAAACGTAGAAATAAAAAAAAAAAAAAAACACACAGATAAAATGGAGGCAAAAAAGAGATTTGTTTTTTTTTTTTTCCCCTTTTAAAATTTTTTGGGTTTTAAAAAAAAACACTCTTGTGCTTTTTTACATCCAGTCCCCCCCCTGTAGCAAGGTTTTTGTAAATGTCCCTCTGTTCCCCCCCGCACAAAAAGGCCTAGTCTTTAAAAAAAAAACGGAAAAAAAGGGTTTTTAAAAAGGGCGCAAGAGGTTTTTTGCCCTGCGTTCGCACACGGGGCCCGGGTTTTTTTTAAATCTCATCCAAGGACTTTTGGGGAGGGGGGGAGTCAGCACTGGGGGGTTTTAAAAACCCGAAAAAAAATCTCCCCACCGGAAATTTGGGAAAACCCCCCTCCCTCAAATTGCCAGCGCAATTTCTTTACCACTGGCTATCCCCCCCCCCCCCAGAGAGAGAGGGGAAAAAGAGAGAGAGAGAGAGAGAGAGAGGGGAGAGAGAGAGAGAGAGAGAGAGAAGAGAGAGAGAAAAGAGAGAGAGAAGAGAGAAACAAAGACAGAGAAACGAAGAAAAAAAAAAAATTACAAACAGACAACAGACAGACAATTGAAAACAGACGACAGCAGAGTTACACAGAAAAACAAACAGAAAAGAAGCCCCGAGAAAAGCAGACAGACCCACTACCAGGACCCGGGGAAAACAACCAACAACAGTGGGGGCAGAAACCCCAAAAAACTACCAACCCCCCCCGGGGGCCCCCCTCTTTTTGGGCAGTCAAAAAAAATGTAGGTTTGGCCCTCCTCTCTGCCTCACTGGGGGCAAAACCCCCCAAAAATTGGGGGGAAAAAAGGGGGGGGGTGGGGGGGGGCGGAGGGGCTAGCCCTTAGTCCCTTCCTTCAAGCAGTAAAAATCGTGGATCCCCCTGCTTAGGCAGTAAGATTTTTAAAAACCCCCTTCTTAAGAGCAATTTTTAAAGGGGTTTTTTCAAAACCCCCTTTTTTGGGTTTTTTTTTGGGGGGTGTGGTTTTTGGGGGGGGGGGGGGGGGGGGTTTTAAAAGGGGGGGGGGGGGGGGGAGTGGGTGTGTATGTGCGTGTTTGCATGCGGGTTTATATATAAAATATATATATATATAATATATAGATAGATAGATAGATAGATAGATAATAGATAGATAGATAATAAGATATAGAAAATATATGATAAATCATAATATCCCCCTATAAGTATGTGTGTTAAAAAGTGTGTGTGGGGTGTTGGGGGGGGGTCGGTGTGGTGGGCGTGGCGGGGGGTGTGTGTGTGTGTGTGTGGTGTGTTGGTGTGGTGTGTGTTTTTTGGGGTTTTTGGGGGGGGGTGTGGGGGGGTTTTCAAGCTTCTTTACCTTCCCCTTTTTTTGTGTTGTCCCCCCAAGGGTCTTTTTATCCTGACAAAAATCCCCCCGCTTCCTTCATTCAAATACTTTTTTTTTTTCTCTGTCTCTCTCTCACACCAGTTCCTCTCTCTCTCCTGCCCCCCCCCTCCTTTTCTCTCTCTGGGGGCTCTCCCCTGTCCCCCTTTTCTGTCTCCTCTCTCCCCTCTCTCTCTCTCCCTCTCCTCTCTCCCTCTCCTCCCCTCTCTCTCCCTCCTCTCTCTCTCTCTCCTGTCCTGGTTTTCTCCCCCTTTTCTTGTCTCTGTCCCCTTTTTTCCCCCCTCTCTCTCTACTCCCCCCTTCCTCTCCATTTCTCCTCCTCTCTGTCTCTCTTTTCTCTCTTCCCTCTCTCTCTCCCCCCCCCCCCTCGTCTCTCTCTCTCTCCCCCCCTTCCCCCCCCTCTCCCCTTCACCCTTTTCCCCCCTCTCTCGTCCCTCTCCTCTTTTTCCCCTTTCCTCCCCCCTCCTCTCCCCTTCCTTTTTTCTGCTTCCCCCCCCCCTTCCTCTTCTCCCCCCCCCCCTCTCTTTTCCCCCCTCCTTTCCCCCTTTTTTTTTCCCTCCCCCCTCCTCTCCACTTTCTCTCCTCCTTCTCGTCCTCCCTCTCCTCCTTCCCCCCCCCCTTTTCTCCCCCTTTTCCTTTTCCCCTTCCCCCCCTTCTCCCTTTTTCCCCCCTCTTTTTTCCCCCCCCCTTTTCCCCCCCCTCTCCTCTCTCTCTCTCTTTTTCCCCCCCTCGGGCCCCCTTTCCCCCTTTTCGTTCTTTCCCCGGTTTCCCCCCCCCGGTCCCTTTTAAAAAATTTTTTGGCTCTTCCCCTTTTTTGGTTGGGCAGCTCTTTTTTTCCCTTTTCTAAACCCGCTGGTCCCTCCCGTTTTGTCTTTTCTTTTCTCTCCTTTTTGTTTTCCCTTCCCTTCCGTCTTCCTTTTCCCTGTTCTCCTTCAAAACCTTTTCCCCCCCCTTTCCCTCTCTTCCCCCTCCCCTTCCCTTTCCCCCTCCCCCCCGCCCCTCCTCTCTCTTCTTTTCAATTCTTTTCTCTCTTTTCTCTCTCTCCCCTTGTCCTTTTAATTCCGCCGGGCTTTTGCTTTTTTCCCTTTCCCCGGGTTCCCCCCCCTAACCCCTTTCCCCCTTTTCCCTTTTTCCCCCACCCCCCCCACTTCCCTTCCCTGTTTTAACCTTACCTTTTTCTTCTTTTTTTTCTTTTCCCCTTTCCCCTTTTCCCCCCCCAAAGGGGGTTTTTTTTCCCCCTTTTTTTTTTTCTTTTTTCCCCGCCGCTTGTTTTTGTTTTTGGTTTTGGGGGTTTTTTTTTTTTTTTTTGTTGTCCTTTTGGTTTTTTTTTTTTTTTTTTTTTTTTTGTTTTTTTTTTTTTATTTTTTTTGCTATTTTTTTTTTGTGTTTTTTTTTTCGGTTTTTGTTTTTTGTTCCTTCCTTGCTCTCCTTGTTTTTTTGTTTGTTTGTTCTTTTTTCTTTTTCCCCTTTTTCCCCAAACCTCCCCTCTTCCCTTTGGCCCCCCATCCCTCCCCCTTTTTTTTCCCTTTTTTTTCTTTTCCCCCCCTTTCCCCCCTTTTCTTTGGCTCCCGATCCCTTTTTTTCCCCTTGGGGCTCCTCTCCTCGTCCCGGTGCTTTTCCCCCCCCTCCCCCCCCCATCCTCCCCCCCCCCCTCCCCCCCCTTCCCCCCCTTCCTTCCCTCTCCCCTCCGGGTTTTTGTTTGGTTTTCCTTTCCTGTTGGTCTCTCTCGTTGTTTGTTCTTTTTTCTTCCTTTCCCCTTTTTCGTTTCTTTTTTTCCCCTTTTTCCCCCCCCCTCCTTCCCCCCTTCCCTTACCTCCCCTTTTCCCTTTTCCTTCCGGGGCCCCTCCTTCCTTCTCTTTTTCCCTTTTCCCCCTTCCCCTCTCTTTTTCTCCCCTCCTCCTCTTCTCCCCCCAAACCCTTCTTCCCTTTTTCTCCCCCCTTCTAAAATCTCCCCTCTCCCTTTCCCCCCCCTCCTCCTGTTCCTCCCCATTTTCCTTCCCCCGCTTCCCTTCTCCTCTTTTTCTCTCCCCCCCTTTTCCCCCGGTTCTTTGCCCCCTTCCTCTCTCCTGCTTTCCCCGGGCCCCTCTCTCCTATTTTCCCTGTCCCCCTTTCCCCGTTCTCTCCCGGGGTAAAAATCTTTCCTTTTCCCCCAACCCCTCCCCCCCCTTGTCCGGTCCCCTTTTCCCCAACCCTTCCACCCTTTGTTCGGGGTTTCCTCTCCCGGGGTTTTTTTTTTTTGAATTCCGGGCCCCCTTTTCCTTCCTCACTTTCCATCTCTTTTTTTTCCCTTTTCCCTTCCCCCTTTTCCCTTTCTTTTTTTTTTCCCCGAAATTTTGTTTTTTTTTCCCGGGGCCCTTTTTAAAATTGGGTTTTTCCAAAAAAAGGGGAGGAAAGGAATTTTGTGGTTTTGGGGGCGTCCGTTTTTTTTTTGGGGGTTTTTTTTGCCCCTTGGAATCGCGTGGGGTCTTCCCCTTTTTTTTTCCCTTTTCCCTTTTTTTCCGGGTAAAAAAATGTAAATAATTATAAATATTTAATTTTAAAAATTTTAATTTTTTCATGGGGATTTTTATACAAGAACAAATAAAATTTCGGGGGAATTTGGCATTTAAAATTTTTTGAAATTTTAAAAAACAAAATTTGGGAAGGATTAGGGGCGGGGGTTTTTTTTCATTCGTACGAGCCCTTTTGGGGTTTCTTCAGGGGTTGGTTGGGTTCCCGGGAAAGGGGGGGCCGGGTTTATTTTTGTGACGGGTTTGGTTTTTGATTATGGAACCCCCTTTTTAATTTAAATTTTTTGCAACAAAATTTTTGAATTTGGGGAACAGGTTTTGGTTTTTAAAAAAATTTTAAACCTTATGAAGGGGAAAAGGGGAAAAGTTAGTGGTGAATTTTGTTAAAAAAAAGGGGGAGGTAAAATTTTTAAAAAGGGCCCTTTTTCCCCTCTCTTCCCTTTCCTTTTGGTTTTGCCCTTTTTGCCCTTTCCCTTTTCTGTTGCCCTTTCCCCTTTTTTCCGCTTTTCTCTGCCCCAAAATTCCCCCTGTTTTCCCGGGGGGCCCCTTTTGCCCGTCTCGCCCCTCTTTTTTCTTCTTTCTTTTTTGTCTCCTCTTGGGTTTTTTTTCCCCATCTTCTTTTTTCTCTTTTTTCTTTTTTTCTTTTTTGGCCCGTCTGCCGTATTTTCTTTTCCCTTTAATCCCTTTTTCCCCCACCAATTTTTTTAATTTTTTTCTTTCCTCTCCTTTTTTATCCCCTTCCCAAGGGGGGCCTTTTTTTTTCATTTTTCCCGGCCCCAACCCCTCATTACCTTGGTTTCCCCCCAACCCGGGTTGAGGGTCACCTATTTTTCTAAATCCCTTATGTTTAACATTTTAAAAAATTCTAGAGGCCAAAAAACCCCCGATCTAAACCCTTTTTTCTTTTGTTTCTCCCGGGGGCCCTTATCACGTTTCATTTTCCCATCACTTTTCCCCTCTCCGCCCCCCCTCCCTTAATCACCCCCTTTCCCCCAACACCTTCTTCTTTTCGGGGGTTAGCTTTCTGTTTAAGCCTCTAACTTTTTTTTTTTCCCCGGTTCCCCGGGGTTTACAACTCTGAGGTTCACCAATGGTGGAAAATTTTTGGCCTGTGAGACCGTTTTTTTTTGGGGGTTTTTTTTGCGCACTGTGGAAATAGCTTGCATTCCTACCTTTTGGGGATGTATCTTGGGTATTTCATGTTTTCCCCCTGACCCACCCCCAAAAGCTGACATAATTTACAGGATCTTTAATGTGCATTTTAAACTTTTTTTCATGGGGATGATTATGCACGAAGGGGAATAAGGCCCCCCCTGGCAGGTTTTTTTAACCAGAAGTTTACCTGGGAGATTACAGAATATATATCTTCACCCCTTTTTTGTTCATCAGAACCCGCCCTCTAACTCTGGTTTTTGATTATGGATAATTATTAGGGACAGATCTAAACGAACATTTCGAATTAAAAAAAAATCAAAACCTACGAAGGACCGAGGAGGAACTGGAGATGGTGGGGAATTGTTAAAGGTGTCTCCCATCTCTCTGTCTTGTTTTCTGTCTGTCTTCTGTGTCTGTTCGTCTCTGTCTCTGTCTGTCTCTGTCTCTGCCCCCGTCTCTGTCTCCTCTGTCTGTCTCTCTGTCCCTGTCCTTTTGTTCTGTCTTCTCTTCTGTCTCTCTCTGTCCTGCTCTGTCTGTCTGTCTGTCTGTCTGTCTGTCTGTCTCACTCTCTTCCTTTCCTCCCCCTTCTCCCCTCCCTCTTCTCCCCCTCTCCTCTCCCCTCCCTCTCGCTCTCCCCCCTCTCTCTTCTCCCTTCCCTCCCCTCTCTTCTCAATCTCTCCTCTCTCCCCTTTCTCCTTTCATCGTCCCTCCCCTCTCTTCCCTCTCTCTTCTCTTCTCCCCTCCCCCTCCTTCCTCCCCTCTTCCTTCTCCTCTCCTTTCTCTCTCTTCTCTCTCTTTCCCCTTCCCTCCCTTCCCTTTTCCCTTTTCCCCTTTCCTTTCCTTCCTCTTCCCCCTCTGGCCCTTTTTCCTCCCCCTCTTTTTCCCCCTTCCCTCCTCTCTCTCTCTCTCCTCCCTTCCCTCTCCTCCCTCTCCCCTTCTCCCCCCTCTCTTTCCGTCTCTCTACTCTCCCCCCTCCCCTTCTCCCTCCTTTCTCAAACTCCTCTCCCTCTCCTCCTTCCCTCTCAAGCCAAAAGAAAAAATAACCCCCCCCCCCCCCCCCCCCATTTTTTTGACCGTTTCCCCCTACTTTAAATTTTTCCCCTCCCCCTACCCCCTTCCCCCTTTTTTTTTTCCCGCCCTCCTTCCTTCCAATCTTTTTATTCCCCCCACCCCCAACCAATCCTAGTCTTTTTAAACCCCTTTCCGTTTTTATTTTATTTCCTTTTCCATCTTTTTTTTCCTTCAATCCCACATTACATCTCTCCTTTTCCCTTTTTTTTTTTCCCTTTTTCATCCTAAAAA
>CM060336.1:40016804-40024304 GCA_030674155.1 Stramonita haemastoma
TGACATCACCTCCACCAGCAATGATTAATTTAAGTCATAATCACCCCCCCCCCCCCTCAACCCTCCAGCTACACCAATGATTAATTGATTTAAGTCATAATCACCCCCCCCCCCAACCCTCCAGCTACACCAATGATTAATTGATTTAAGCCATAATCACCCCCCCCCCCCAACCCTCCAGCTACACCAATGATTAATTGATTTAAGTCATAATCACCCCCCCCCCAACCCTCCAGCTACACCAATGATTAATTGATTTAAGTCATAATCACCCCCCCCCCCAACCCTCCAGCTACACCAATGATTAATTGATTTAAGTCATAATCACCCCACCCCCCCCCAACCCTCCAGTTACATCAATGATTAATTTAAGTCATAATCACCCCCCCCACCCTCCAAGCCACATCAATAATTGAAATCATAAAGATTATTATCCCTACACCCCCCCCCTCCTCCTCCCTTCATTATTGCTGACTACTACAGAGAAAAGTGGTGCAGGTCCTGCCTGGTGACTTCAGTCACTGAACTGCTGATGCTGTGGATCTCTGTGTGACACGTCAGTCAGATAGGAATGATGACATAACTCCACATCACTGCATGGTCAGATAGGAATGATGACACAACTCCACATCACTGCATGGTCAGATAGGAATGATGACATAACTCCACATCACTGCATGGTCAGACATGAATGATGACACAACTCCACATCACTGCATGGTCAGATAGGAATGATGACATAACTCCACATCACTGCATGGTCAGATAGGAATGATGACGCAACTATACATATCACTGCATGGTCAGATAGGAATGATGACACAATTCCACTTCACTGCATGGTCAGATAGGAATGATGACACATCTCCACTTCACTGCATGGTCAGATAGGAATGATAACAAAACTCCATTTCACTGCATGGTCAGATATTACTTTGGGCTTTTTCTCACTGACTCTATATGATCCATGATCATGATCATGATTGTACAGCACAACACCTTCCATCACTAACAGACCCTACATTATCCATGATCATGATAGTATAACACAACCTCTTCCATCACTACAAACCCTACATTATCCAGATCGGGATAGCCTAGTGGTCAGAACATTGCTCTGGCAATTTGACGACCCAGGTTCGATTCCCGTTGGAGGGGTTTTTCCCCTGAAGTTAACACCAGTGCTGACATCACAGGGTTCTACATCAGAAACTTTGGGGGAACAGGGAGGGGGGGGGGAGTTGGATGATGCTTTGGGTCAACTCATGACCAGACCTGCCAGTGCCTTTCTCTCCTTCATGTAGACATACAGTAAGAGGATCCCATGGTGCAGCTGATATTAGCATTTCACAAGTGTGTTTGTTGTGATGTGTGTTGTGTTTGTTTTTCCCTCTCTAAATAGAACATTGAAGTGTATGGAAGTTTCACAGGTAGAGATATCCCCTGACAGAGGTCCACACTGAAAACTGCACTGTACTGACATCTTTGACTCCAGCACACACACTGCTGACTGACGCAGCATGCATTCATACTCAGGCAAACCAACACCCCGCAACATCCACATACAAACTCAACCCCCTCACAATCTACACACATGCAAAACAACCTCTCTCTCTCTCTCTCTCTCTCTGATAAGGGATGGGACTGGTTGCAAAGAAAAAAAGCACACATTAAAGTACAGTTCTGAAATAACTCTAACAACACTGTGCACAGAATAAGAACACCATAACTTTTTTTCAATAATAAAGAAATTCACAAGGAAATCCTACAAGAAACTATGTCAAAATTTTCAGACAGGCTGTTTAGAATACCAGACATTGATTTTGAGCACTTTTCCTCTCATACAGTTAGCACAGTGCTTTACATTCATGGAATCACAGACACACAATGATCACAGACATACAATGGACACAGAATGTACTATCAACTGTAACAACCAAACATCAACAGTGGAATCCAAAACTCTTGGATTGTCTAAAATCAGAATCATTTTCAAATGTCAAACAGGCTTGTGTACACACACACACACACACACACACACACACACACACACACACACACACACACACACACACACACATACACACACAACACCCCACACAACACCACACCACACCACACCACAACCACACCATTACACAACACACACACAACACAACACACACACACACACACACACACACACCACACACACACACACACACACACACACACACACACACACTCACACACACACACACACACACTATATATAAATAGTATATTCTGATACAAGGTATCAGGCAGTCAAAGGTCTGCTTCACACAACACAAGGCAGTTTCTCCCTAGGAAGGATCAATGACTGGGACAGGCCAACTTTCTGTGCTGCTCTGATGTTACAGCAGTGATGTCATCATCTTATTTCAAGCAACAACAACACACAAACCAGCCCTGCTAGTAAGGCTCACATACAGATGGAGATTGAGATTCAGATGAAACAGTCAACATGATGATCATAATCATGCTTTACCAGGTCATAATCACAGAATTTTCCAGAATATTGAGGCTGTATAGGGAAACTATGACTGTACCTATGTCTAATTATGAGGGAAGTGTTTTATTAACAGATTACTTCACAAATGAACTGAATGGTTGCTAACTGAAACGGCTTCTTCATCAACTGATTTGACTGAATGACAGTTGAACATTGACATCTGACAGATCTGTACAGTTTGGTCTGTAGCAATTACAGTCAATCACTCCAAACAATTGAACTGATGATTCTTCCCAGGAGTTGTCTATTTACCTGGAGGGGTCTGTGTCTGGGTCACTGACTGTGTCACTGTCTGTGTCACTGTCTGTGTTGTGTCACTGTCTGTGTCACTGTTTGTGTCACTGTCTGTGTCACTGTGTCTTGTCACTGTGTCAATGTCTTCTCCTTTCACTGCCAGTACATGTGTTTGTTGCTTGCTTGTCTGTATGTCTGTTTTACTTGTATGACTGGTTACCTACTTGCTTTGGTTGGGATTTACAATGAATCCTAGAAGACTTGAGAAAGTCCCCAGGAAATCTGACAGTCTACACAAGACTAAGGGATCTTTTTTTTTTTTTTTTTTTACTTCAAAGACAGTCTTTGATTTCGGGGAATTCTGGTCAGATTTTAGAAAATTGTCTTGATATTTTAAGTCCCAATACTGCATGCACAGGAGTGCTACCCCCTCTCTTTCTCCCCCCCCTCTTCTCTCCCTCCACCCACACACCCCACACACACACACACACACTACTCTCTCTTCCACCACCACCACACACCATCACCACTACCCACACACACACACAACACACACACACACCAACACCTACAACACACAACACAACACACAACACACACACCACACACACACTACACACACACACACACACACTCTCTCTCTCTCTCTCTCACTCTCACCTCACTCTCTCTCACTCTCTCTTCTCTCTTTCTCACTCACTCACCCACTCTCTCTCTCTCTTCTCACTCATCACCCAATCTCTCTCTCTCTTTCTCACTCACTCACCCACTCTCTCTCTTCTGACTCACTCACTCACTCACCCCCCCCCCCCTCTCTCTCTTTGACTACTGATGATCCCACCCCCCTCTCTCTCTCTCTCTCTCTCTCTCCTCTCTCTCTCTCTCTCTCTCTCTCTCTCTCTCTCGTGCTTTATCTATTATCATCGAATAAAAGAATTTGCCTGCCTTGCCTTGCCTTGCATCCTTGCCTTCTCTCTCTCTCTCTCTCTCTCCTCTCTCTTCTCATCTCTCTCTCTCGCTCTCTCTCTCTCTCTCGTGCTTATCTATTATCATCGAATAAAAGAATTTGCCTTGCCTTGCCTTGCCTTGCCTTGCCTTGCCTTGCCTTGCCTTCTCTCTCTCTCTCTCTCTCTCTCTCTCTCTCTCTCTCTCTCTCTCTCTCTCCTCTCTCCTCTCTCTCTCTCTCAGCACCAACACTGAGTGATATGAAACAGCAGATTCTGAAAGTCCTCAGCATCACTATAGTATCACAACACTGGCTGTTGAAAACTGCTTCCATCAATCAATCCTGATGCTTTCAGCCAAGCCAACCACAGAGGCCATACCAAGGCTGAAGTGTGAGCATTGGGTCTGTAGACAGACTTGTGCAGAAACAAAAGCCCTGATGAGAACAACATCTCTACAGTCTGTAGACAGACATGTGAAGAAACACAAACCCAATAAACAATATCCCTACGGTCTGTAGACAGACATGTGCAGAAACATGACCCCAATAAACAACATCTCTACATCTGTAGACAGATGTGCAAAAACATGACCCCAATAAACAACATCCCTACATTCTGTAGACAGACATATCTACAGCTTGGTAATTACAACCACTTTTATAATTATGACAGCAGCAGAAAGAAGCCTGATATTTATAACAATTTATACTCATGTCAGCGCAGAAAGTCTGATAATTAGATCCACTCATATAATTATGTCAGCAGCTAAAGCCTGATAATTATAACCATCCATGAAATTATGTCAGCAGCAGAAAGCCATATAACTATAACATCCATTAAGTCATGTTAGCAGCAGAAAGCCTGATAATTATAACAACTTGTAATCATGTCAGCAGCAGAATTCTCATAATCATATCCACTCATAATCATGTCAGCAGCAGAAAGCCTAATAATCATATCGACTTGTAATCATGTCCACAGCAGAAAGCCTAACAGTTATTAACACTCATAATTTTGTAAGCAGCAGAAGTCTGATAACTAAACCCACTCTGATTTTCATGTCAGCAGCAGAAGCCTGATAATTATAACCATCCATGAAATTATGTCAGCAGCAGAAACCTGATAATTATAACCATCCATGAAATTATGTCAGCAGCAGAAAGCCTGATAATCATAAGAATCCATGAAATTATGTCAGCAGCAGAAAGCCTGATAATTCTAACCATCCATGAAATTATATCAGCAGCAGAAGGCCAGATAATTAAACCATCCATAAAATTATATCAGCAGCAGAAAGCCAGATAATTAAAACCATCCATGAAATTATGTCAGCAGAGAGCCAGGAAATTATAACGATACATATGATTATGTTAGCAGCAGAAAGCCAGATAATTATAACGATCCTTATGTCAGCAGCAGAAAGCCAGATTATTATGATCCTTATGTCAGCAGCAGAAAGCCAGATGATTATAACTTATATTAAGTGGATCCGTCATTTTGAGTCTGTTTTCAACGACGGAGTTGTTAATGTTAATGATGAGTAAGCTTCTCCCATGAAGTGGAGGAAATGTTAGTTGATGATATATTGGACAGTGAAATATCAGAAGGAGAAATTAGGAAAGCTATTGATCATATGAAATGCAGAAAGGTAGAATGTCTTCACTTGTACACACCTTCTCGCTCCCTCCGCTCGGCCGCAGATACCTTGTCCTTAAAAATACCCAGATTCAACCTAGCTACCGTTGGCTGCCGCTCTTTCTGTTTCTGGTCCATTGATCTGGAACGACCTCCCTTTCTCCCTCCGGCAAAAGTCTACTTATGACACTTTTAAATCCAACCTCAAGACACACTTATTTCAAACCTAAGATTTTTCCTTCTGTTTCCATCTCTTGTCTGTTCCCCCCTTCGACATCTACCTGCCAAAGTGTATAGCCTTTGTGGGTGTGTGTGTGTGTGTGTGGGGGGGGCGCTCGTGCGCCGCGTGCGTGTGTGTGTGTGTGTGTGTGTGTGTGTGTGTGTGTGTGTGTGTGTGTGTGTGTGTGCGTGTGCGCGCGCGTGTGTGCGCTTGCCTGTGTGAGTACGTTCGAATTTGCTAGGACCATAGATTGTTATTGATTTACTGTGTGATGTATAGGTCGAATGCAAGCGCTTTGATTTGTATTTACAAGATATAACGCTATATAAGTTCCATGTATTATTATTATTATTATTATTAAAGGCAGCAGGTTTAGATGGCATTGTAGCCGAAATGTTGAAAAATTCTGAACAAACTATTATGGCATTTTTGTCCAAATATTTCAATGCAATATTTACAAAGGCTTTTTCCCTTCAAACTGGACTGAAGCTGCAATATACCCACTACATAAGAAAGGTGACACTAGTAACCCAGATAATTATAGGGGTATATCTCTTCTAAGTATTCTCAGTAAAGTATTCACTATGTCATTAATAGATTGACCTTGTGGGTAGAGCAGAATGGTTCTATCTGTGAAACCCAGGCTGGATTTAGAAAAGACCGGTCAACTATAGACCACATATTTACTTTGAATGCACAATTAGAAAACTAGTTGCTCAAACATAGAAAACTGTATGTGGCATTCATGGATTTCAAGAAAGCATACGATACTGTAAATCGCAATGTTTTGTGGTCTGTACTGCTTCATGCAGGTATTAAGGGTAGAATGTTCAAGTTGCTTCAGGCTATGTATTCAACTGTTAAAGCATGTGTAATATGCCAGAGCAAGACAGGCCATTCAAGTTTTTTTGATTGTCTACAGGGATTGAAGCAGGGGTGTATTGTAAGCCCAGTCTTATTTTCTTTATTGATTAACGAACTGGCAAATGAATTAATCTTAAAAGGTAAACATGGTGTGACTTTGGAATCAAGAGAAATTGGACTGTATCTTATGCTGTTTGCTGATGATTTAACCTTGTTATCATCAACCACAGTAGGTCTATAGCACCAACTCAACAACTTACAAAAGGAAACAGTAAGACTTAAGTTAACCATAAACATAGACAAATCCAAAATAATTGTGTTCAGGAAAGGTGGCTACCTTGGTGCCAGAGAAAAGTGGTTTTTGAATGGAAAGCCGCTAGAAGTTGTGAATTCGTATAAGTATTTAGGCCTTACTTTTTCTACTAGAAATAGTTTCACAGCTGCTATGGAAGAAGTAAAACTTAAAGGTAAAAAATGTGTGAATGATATGATGTGCACATTGAGAAAAATTGGAAGTAATTCTCCAGATGTTTTCTTCAAATTTTTTAACACTCAGGTCCAATCCAATCCAATTATGTTGCTTATAGCCCCGCTGACCACATAGGCCATATCGGGGCTGTCACCTCGTCATATTTTAAAACTCGTATACACTCAGGTTGTCCTACTGGTTCTATATGCTTCCAAAGTATGGTGACAAAAGGCCTATTGCCAAGTCGAACAAGTTCATCTTTATGCTTGTAAAAGATTCATGCATGTGCGAAATAAAACAGCTAATGATGATGTATATGGCGAACTAGGTCATGTCTCACTATGGATTACAGCTGTTACTAGATGTATTAAGTACTGGATACAACTTAAAACAGCCTGAAGAAAGGTATTCAAAAAAGGATAAGAGAATGTTATTAGCTATGCATGAGAAAGGCCATGTGACTTGGGTAACCCATATTAAGAATATTCTTTATGAAAATGGTTTTGAACAAGTTTGGTTGTTTGGATGTGGCTTCGATAACACTTTTATGAAAGAGCTTTAAGAGAGACTTCACAGCAACTTCTGCCACAATTGGCAT
>CM060336.1:40026804-40029304 GCA_030674155.1 Stramonita haemastoma
ACACATGCATGCACGCATCTATGCACACACACCACACACACAATGAATGTTACTCTCACACACATACAACGCAGCACCATCTATGCACACACACACACACACACACACACACACACACACACCACACACACACACACCTTGACATCACTACAGTCAGTCCTCATAACATCCTTTAAAAAAAAAAAGGGGGGGGGGGGTAAAATGGCATTTGTTTTATGTCAGCATCAACAGCATGAGGGAGAAGCTGTAAGACTGTCAGTTCCTGCATTGTGTTGGCATCCAGCCAGCCAAAAGGGCCATCTATACCTGGGCTCTACAGTCACCAAGTTCTAGCAACACAGCACCATCACAAAAGAAAGAAGGCAGGAGAGGGAAACTGAAGCAATCTCCACAACTGCAGCCTGACAGCCTGGTTCATGATGCTGTTGCAGGGTTGTATTTCTCTTCATACATATGACCCCCCCCCCCCCCCCCGCCATGTTTTTGTTTATAACAGCAGGGGTGTCTCCTGGTATGCAGTACTGGGAACTCTAAAATCTCATGAGAACTTTCTAAAATCTCCAGTGGGAAACCACTAAAAGATGTCAGTTCAACCAGATATCTATTAACAATTACAAATACAAGGAGTTTTTCCTGGTATGCCATATTGGGAACACTAAAATCTCATGAAGTGAACTTTGTATACTCTGTAATGGGAAACCTGTGGTCTGCCTACATACAGTGACTGCAGGCCGTCGTGATTCGAACTTGATGCCAGCAGTGAGAACAGGAAAAATGGTGATGTTACAAGGGATGCATCAAAAATAACAAACCACACTTCCCCCCTCTCAAACTTTCTCCCCTCTCCCTCCCCCCCTTCTCTCCCTGAGTGGTATGCTGGTGCATGTAGCCTACTCTGTCTCTTCCTGTTTCTTCTGTCCTTCAACTGCTCTGGAGAGGATTCAGTTCATTGCTGGGGTTGACTGCATTTGCTTCTGTCATTAGGGGCTGGTAGCCTGGTGCCTGTGCTGTGCTCTGTTTCACCCTGTCTGTTGTTCCGTCTGTTTTCTGGGATTGGTGTTCTATTCTCTTTTCTGGTGTATGGCATTATTCTCCTGCTGTGCACATGGAAAAGCTCATACTTTGTTTGTCTTCTTTCACTTCCCTTCCTGTTAAAAACATGACTCGGTCACTTCTTTTAGTAAACACTAATAATAATCACAGAAATACCGCGAAAGAAAAGTGGCCAAATGTTTGATATTTTTCTGTTTCTTAGTTCTCTCACACAAATCACCACTATCTGTGTGATCTGATGTGATATTATGATCATCCACATCAGGTTTCAACTGAACTCAATCTCCACCAAGCACTGGTATAACAGTGTAACAGATTTTTCATGACAACATGCCATGGTTTCTGATCTCTGTCACTTTTCAATCTCTGACAGCAATCAACTCTTCACACACATCATAGACACATGCACAATCAAGCACTCACAACACACTTTCCACACAAACACAAGCTCTCTCTGCTCTTTCTCTCAGAAGACTAACATGAACATGCACACGCACATGCACAGACTCACAGACACACACACATTTTCTCTGTCTGTCTGTCTGTCTCTTTTTCACTCACACACACACACACACACACAACACACACACACACACACACACACACACACACACACACGCACACACACAACACACACAATTATCATGATGTAATATTACAGATATGAAAACATAGAAAATTTACTACTTCCCCCCCCCCCCCACACACACACCAGCAAATATATTACACACACATATAAACATACACACACTGACACACAACCTCGTCCTCTCACACTGTTCACTCATGATCATAAACATCACATCCATTACAAAACTCGCCTCTGCATGAATTAAACTGCTTGATAGATTAACAGTTGTAATGACCAACACCCATCTTCCTCACTACCCCCCCCTCCCTCTCTCTTCCCCCCCCCCCCCCTCTCTTCCTCCTCTCTCTCTCCCCTCTCTCTCTCTCTCTCTCTCTCTGTGAAGTAAAACAGAACAGAATGACTAAAATGTGTCATCTTCAGATAGTGATGCTAATACTGTCAGTCTTCAACTGACACACACATCCCCCCAACACACACACACACACACACACACACACACACACACACACACACACACACACACAACACACACATGCACAAACACACACAGACTCACTCAGACAGACAGACTCAGACAGACAGACAGACACACACTTGAGAACAATGTCCAGTTTCAGTTTTCAGTTTTCCCCATCCAGGAGATGCCCCATGTGCAGAACATTCATACACTCCACACCTGGAAGTGATCTAATTTTGGTTACAGGTAAATACTCCTTAGAGAAAGAACACAGGGGTGGGTATATCAAAGCAGAGCATTGTTGGCTGCAAACGCACAACTCTTGCTTTTCTAACTGCAGCGGTCTATCAAGGATACAACACTGTAAAGTAATCACAGATTTCTCGCACTGACAGTAG
>CM060336.1:40039304-40047701 GCA_030674155.1 Stramonita haemastoma
CATTGGCTTAGGTTATGTAAGCCGTTTTCTTCATCACAAAACGATTCTCTCATGCACAGATCTCGATCATTTCATTGCCACGAAAAGCTGAAACACGTGTTCTATCAAAGCTACAACGAAGTTGGAATGACAAGTCAGGGACTTACCTTCAAAATCACAATTTTGCCAGCATGCTCAACCTTTCACATTATGCCACGTTTTGCACATCTAACCACACAAGCTATGCAAAGTAGAATAGGTAGATGCAAATTGTAGAGATCGATCAAATTAATTTCTTCTATCTTTCAACAATCACCGGAAATTGCCCCTTGAACCATTCAATGCCTGTGCACATGGTTTCCTTTTGTCTTTTTACTAGTGGTGATCTGAAACAACCCACACGCAGGCACAGAGGAGGGGGGGTGGGGGGGTAGTCTTTTATGTTGTTGCTGCAGAGTTTGTTGGGCTTTTTTTTTTAGGGGGGGGGGGGGGGGGTAAGGAGGAGGGGACGTTAGTGAAACTTTTTATTCAGGGAAATTATTAGGCACACACAATGACACTCTTTTAATTAGCGCTGGCTTTCCCCCAGCCAAGGTTAAGCAACCTCCAATGTGGTTGCCAGTTGGATGGGTAACCGTTTGTGCGCTTTGGTACAGTACAGTTCCCCCAGTTCACCCATCTGTAAATGGGTACCTGCCCTCTTTAGGGTTAGGGAAGGTAAAGCAGTCGGAGAGAGGAGATGAGCGCCGCCCTCAACATACTGGACCCTAGAGAAGCTGAGGTCTCTGATGCCTCGTTTCCCTACAACCACACAAGTTATGGGACACATTACCTTTACTCAGCCCAAAATCAAGGAAAATTGATCATGAAAAAAACCACCTACCTCAACTAACAAATAAAGACCAGGGGAGGAAAATCACCGTAAAAAAGGAAACCATAAAAACTGAGAATAAGTGATAAGCACATTCAACACTTAGAAATATTACACCATTCAAACACAAGGCAAAGAAAATGGGCACCAGAAAACAGAAATGACTGGTCAAAAAGTGAGGAGCAGTACCTGGAGAAAGAGGGTAATGGAGAGCTATTAAAATAGCAAGTGAGGGGGGGGGGGGGGGGCAGGAGAAAGATTAAATGAATGATACTTCAATTAATGAAATGTCTGTAATAGCTGACCTATGGATGAAAATTTTAGGCCAAGCCTAGTCTTACAATCTGTCCTTGTAAACATATATGTCTACATTGTAGCTATCAATACAAAATTAAAATCAATAAATCAGGTTAAAAAAAACACACAAAAAACCCTACTTCATATCAAAATAATACACATTATTATGGTCACACACACAACACACACACACACACACACACACACACACACACACACACACACACACACACACACACACATGGTCAGATCATTGCCCTCGTAATTTGACCACACGAGTTTGATTCCCAGTCGATGGGATTTTTCCCCTGGAGTTAACATCAGTGCTGACTCCACTCCCCCCAAAAGTCTTTCAGATGAGACTGTAAACCAGGTCCTGTGCAAAAGCACGCAGAACTTGCACGCACCTTAAATCCTGTTCCGCTTTTCGTAAGAGTAGGCCATTGTGTGCCGGTGGGAACAGATGACAAGGTTTACAAAACTGCATACACACGGGGACTGGATGGAAAAAAAGCACGAGTGCATATTCCATTATCCTCGATATAAAAGATTAAACTTAAATAAGTAAAACAGAGAGAGAAGGGGAGAGAGAGAGAGAGAGAGAGAGAGAGAGAGAGAGAGAGAGAGAGAGAGAGAGAGAGAGAGAGAGAGAGAGAGAGAGAGAGATTTGATTTGATTTGATTTGATTTGATTTGATTTAATTTATTCTTTTATATCGAGGATAATGGAATGAGCACACTTATGCTTTTTTACGTCCAGTCCCCGTGGGCATGCAGTTTTGTAAATGTCATCTGTTCCCACCGGCACACGTTGGCCTACTATTACGAAAAGCGGAAGAGGATTTAACGTGTGCAAGATGTTCTGCTGAACGCACACGGGGCCTGGGTTTAAAATCTCATCTGAAGGTCTTTTGGGGAAAGTGGAGTCAGTACTGATGTTAACTCCATGAGAAAAATCACCTCCACCAGACTCAACCTGGGTCGTCAAAGTGCCAGAGCAATGTTCTGACCAGTAGGCTATCCGTCACCTCAGAGATGACAGAGAGAGAGAGAGAGAGAGAGAGAGAGAGAGAGAGAGAGAGAGAGAGAGGAGAGAGAGAGAGAGAGAGAGAGAGAGAGAGGAGAGAGAGAGAGAGAGAGAGAGGTAAAAAAAAAAAAAGCTATTAAAAATGCTTGCAGGTCCCTTCCTTTAATCCCCTCCCCTCCCCTCCCCCTCCCTCCTATCCTTCAACACCACTGCCTCTGCCTCTCAAGCTTTCCCTGTTTGTGCACCATGCACGTGTGCACCCTAGCATTGACCCATATACAGGACAGGCTAGGCCTAGGCTGGTCGAATCGCACCTTGGTGGGTTAGGCTATTGACAATGAACGAGAGAGAGAGAGACAGAGACAGAGACAGAGAGGAGATTTGATTTGATTTATTCTTTTATATTGCAGATAATGGAATAAGCAGTCTTGTGCTTTTTTTTTTTTTTTTTTTTTTTTTTTACATCCAGTCCCTGTGTGTATGCAATTTTGTAAATATCATCTGTTCCCACCTGCACACGATGGCCTACTCTTACGAAAAGCGGAACAGGATTTAACATGTGCCCAATATGTTCTGTGTGCATTACGGGGCCTGGTTTAAAGTCTCATCCAAGGAGAGAGAGAGAGAGAGAGAGAGAGAGAGAGAGAGAGAGAGAGGAGAGAGAGAGAGAGAGAGAGAGAGAGAGAGAGAGAGAGAGAGAGAGAGAGAGAGAGAGAGAGAGAGAGAGAGAGAGAGAGAGAGAGAGAGAGAGAGAGAGATTTGATTTGATTTATTCTTTTATATCCAAGTATTTTATTTTTATTTTTATCTTATTTTATACCACTTTATGTCACAGCAGATTTCTCTGTGTGAAACTTGGGCTGCTCTCCCGGGGAGAGCACGTCGCCACATGTGCAGCGCCATACCCAGTATTTTTTTTTCTTTCTCAGGGATGGTGTCTAAACACGACACCTGTGTGCATGTTGGATTTTTTTAAAATAAAATGTTGTCATCCGCTCCTACCGGCACACGATGGCCTGCTCCTCCGAAAGGCGGAACGGGGTTTTAAGGTGTGGGCAAGATGTTCAGTGCGCGTTCACACTCACACGGGCCTCGGTTTTTAGTCTCATCTGAATGACAATGGATAATGATAATGGAATAAGCACTCTTGTGCTTTTTTACACACAGTCCCCGTGTGTATACAGTTTTGGAAATGTCATCTGTTCCCACCGGCACACGATGGCCTACTCTTACGAAAAGCGGAACGGATTTAACGTGTGCGCAAGATGTTCTGTGTGCGTTCGCACAGGGGGCCTCGGTCTAATCCGAAGGACTTTTGGGGAGAGTGGAGTCAGCACACAGATAACTCCATGAGAAAAATCTCCTTGACTGGATTCGAACCTGGGTCATCAAATTGCTAGGCAATGTTCTGACCACTAGGCTATCCCTCCCCCAGAGAGAGAGAGAGAGAGAGAGAGAGAGAGAGAGAGAGAGGAGAGAGAGAGAGAGAGAGAGAGAGAGAGAGAGAGAGAGAGAGAGAGAGAGATTCAACCAATTGACAAGCTTGTACTGTAATGTGCTGGGCTTCCCGGCTTCCTGTGTTATGGTGTGTGGCTTGCAACACTTTCCCTGCCTGAAGGCCGGTAGATTAGAAGCCATTTTATTCACAGCCTATTGTTTTGTTTCTGCTTGATGTAGCCTACAGGTATGTGGATTTATCAGTCTTTTCATCATGCCAATGTATCAATCTTTACATCATGTGATTGTCGATGTATCAGTGTTTTGATCACGTCAATGTATCAGTTTTTTCATCACGTCAATGTATCAGTCTTTTCATCACGTCAATGTATCAGTCTCTACATCATGTCAATGTATCAGTCTCTACATCATGTCAGTGTATCAGTCTCTACATCACGTCAATGTATCAGTCTCTACATCACGTCAATGTATCAGTCTCTACATCATGTCAATGTATCAGTCTCTACATCATGTCAGTGATCAGTCTCTTCATCATGTCAGTGTATCAGTCTCTTCATCATGTCAATGTATCAGTCTCTACATCATGTCAATGCATCAGTCTCTTCATCATGTCAATGTATCAGTCTCTTCATCATGTCAATGTATCAGTCTCTACATCATGTCAATGTATCAGTCTCTACATCATGTTAATGTATCAGTCTCTACATCATGTCAATGTATCAGTCTCTTCATCATGTCAGTGAATCAGTCTCTTCATCATGTCAATGTGTTGGTCTGAGCATGTCAATGTTTACTCTCTTTTGATCATGTCAGTGTATCAGTCTTTTTTGTTTTCATCATGTCAATGTATTAGTATTTTCATGACATCTTCCCTCAATTCATTCATGAGTCCTTTTCATTACATCAAGTTACCACCAGTCTTATTACCAGGTGTGTACAATGTGATTTTGTTGTCTGCTTCATCATACATGAAAACATCAACATGATCAAGTGCTAACAGTGACTTTAGGGAGGGATTGGTTTCTGTGTTCACTCTTTAAATTGTCTCCACACACATCTGTCTGTCAGTGAAGCAACAACATGTTTACTTTCACAACACCAGCATCACCCCCCCCACACACACACACACACACAGGGCTACTGGTCTGCTCACACACACAGACACACACAGACACACACACACACATACAGTGACACACACACAGTGACACAGTGACACAGTGACACACACACACACACACACACACACACACACACACACACACACACACACACACACACACACACAGAGAAAGAAAGAAAGAGAGAGAGAGAGAGAGAGAGAGAGAGAGAGAGAGAGAGAGAGAGAGAGAGAGAGAGAGAGAACACTGAACACTGAACACTGAAATGGTTTAATGTACTTTGGCCTTGGACCACAATACACCAGGTGGGGAGGTCGGGGGGGTGTGTGTAATGCAAAATGGAAGCATGGATAAATTTCACACATACTATGGTAGTGAACAAAAAGCAAGTATGGGTACATTTCATACATACTACACCATACAAAAATCAAAGCATGGATACACATCCTACATACTATAGCAATGAAAAATGCAAGCATTGTAAAATTTCACACAAATTTCCCCAATGAAAAATCAAAATTTGGAATGATTTCACCCTTACTATAGCAATAGAAAATTGAACCATGGATAAATTCCATGACTGCCATAATAATGAAAATGAGAGTATGGATACATTTCACACATACTGTAGTAATGAAAAATGAAAGCATGTGTAAATTTCACACTATAGCAATGCAAAATGAAAGTATTGATAAGTTTCACACATACAATAGCAACACACACACACACACACACACACACACACACACCACACACACACACACACACACACACACACACACACACACACACAAAGTGGAAGCATGAATAAATTTCAAACAAACTATAGCAATGAAAAATGAAAGCATGGAGTAAATTTCCCACGTTCTATAGCAATGCAAAATGTAAGCATGAATAAATTTCACACATAGTATACTAAAGCAATGAATAGGCTTAATGAAAGCCTATTTAGGGTATATTGCATCATCAATAACAGTTTTACTTCCTTTCCAAACAATGTTGCAAGTACCTAATTTCAAAGCAATAACAAGAATATACACACACAGATCCACACACATGCAGCATGCACACACGTACACACACACACACACACACGCACACACGCACACACACACACACACACACACACTCTCTCTCTCTCTCTCTCTTTCTCTCATCCGAGCACACACACACAACACACACACACACACACACACACACACACACACACACGCACGCACGCACGCACGCACGCACGTCGCACACACACACACACACACACACACACACACACACACACACACACACACACACAACACACACACACACACGAGCAAAATCCTGAACAAATGTGTTGTGTCATGATAAACAGAATCCTTACAATTTGAAATTTTTATCAGTTTACATGATTCACCAAATGTCAATACACCAGTTTCAGCTGCCTATCATTGTAAGCCAAGCATCATCTTTCTTCTGTTGATTGCATGAAAAACAAACCTGGATACATTATGTCTGTCATTTACATTTGATGATTTTAGTAGAACATGAAGAGATAGTCCTAACGATTCCGTAAGAAATTTGTCTCGAAGGTCTGTGTAAAGGTTGCAATCATACAAGAGATGATGTTCATTTTCAATTTGATTATCACAAAACTGACAATGTCTATCCTGTACAGATTCACTATATCTATGTATGTTATCATTAATGGGAAGTGCACCAACTCTTAGTTGGGTAACAGCCACACGAAAACAGTAAATGTCCATGTCGTTTATATATTTTTCTCTTTCAAAAACTGTTTTAAATGAACTGTACATTTGATATCTTTCTCGTTCCCTGATTGTTCCATTCCATTCCTGAATAAACCAGTCCACAAGTCTTTGTTTAAAAACTCTCAAAAACATTTTAGCATTTTCCACTCCTTGCAACAACCAGACAATACCATAACCAGTCTCACACAGAATCTGAGAGAGAGAGAGAGAGAGAGAGAGAGAGAGAAGAGAGAGAGAGAGAGAGAGAGAGAGAGAGAGAGAGAGAGAGAGCCCTATTGTAAATGAAGATTTCAGGCTTAGTCTTATTATCACTCCTTGTAAACATACAACATACATCTTTCCATAAGTAGACTATGAACTCACCAAACATGGGATAAAAAGAAAATCCATACACAAAAGATATCACACTAAAAATAACAACAATGTAGATTAGTATTAAATAAATATATATAGAGATCTATCACACACTCATGGGCACACACACACACAGTCACACAGTCACACAGTCACACACACATGTTTTTCTTTTCTTTAGATAGATGGCTTGATGGAAAAAAGCAAATCGATGCTTACTCAATGTACCATCTGGAAATAAAAAATTTGATTGATTGATTAATTGATTGATTGATATACACACACACTCCCTTGTTGCTTTGAATCCATTTTCTGTTAGAACACACACAACACACACACACACACACACACACACACACACACACACACACACACACACACACACACACACAGCGCGCGCCCACGCCCGTATGGATCTATACAAAATGAATAAAATGAACAATTTCCGTGGCAAACTCATCTCTGAAAACAGACTTGGAATGAACACAGAATAGTTAATACAAGTACATATATTATTTTTGAATATTGCTTGTATGGTACCTGTGCAGTATACACTGGTAGTGTACCCACCGCCCCAGATGGACGGCAGGAGAGATAAAATTACAGGCAGCGAAAAAAGACAGACAAATAGAGGAGAGCTGAGGGAGCATAGAGCTGAGGGAACATAGAGCTGAGGGAACATAGAGCTGAGGGAACATAGAGCTGAGGGAACATAGAGCTGAGGGAACATAGAGCTGAGGGAACATAGAGCTGAGGGAACATAGTAGAGCTGGTAATTGGAAAAAAAAGTCACAGGAAAAAAAGTCACAGAAAAAAAGTCACAGGAAAAGTCACAAGCGTGCGTGCGTGCGTGCGTGCGTGCGTGCGTGCGTGCGTGCGTGTGTGTGTGTGTGTGTGTGTGTGTGTGTGTGTGTGTGTGTGTGTGTGTGTCTGTGTGTGTGTGTGTGTGTGTCTGTGTGTGTCTGTGTGTCTGTGTGTGTCTGTGTGTCTGTGTGTGTCTGTGTGTGTCTGTGTGTGTCTGTGTGTGTCTGTGTGTGTTTATGCATTGTACTGCACTGCACATTTTTCTTGATGATATTGCTTATTTTACTTTTATTCTCTGGCCTGCCTACGTGCGTGCTACGTGCGTGCGCGCGCGCGCGTGTGTATGTGTTTGTGTATGCATTGTACTGCACTGCACATTTTTCTTGATGATATTGCTCTTATTTTAGTTGTATTCTCTGGCCTGCGTGCGTGCGTGCGTGTGTGCGTGCGTGCGCGTGCGCGCGCACGTGTGTGTGTGTGTGTGTGTGTGTGTGTGTGTGTGTGTGTGTGTGTGTGTGTATGCATTGTACTGCACTGCACATTTTTCTTGATGATATTGTTCTTATTTTAGTTGTATTCTCTGGCCTGCGTGCAGGCGTGCGTGCGTGCGTGCGTGTGTGTGTGTGTGGTGTGTGTGTGTGTGTGTGTGTGTGTGTGTGTGTGTGTGGTGTGTGTGTTGTGTGTGTGTTTTGTAAACTGGATTTTACTTGGCTTTGTTTGACCTGATTGTGACTTTTTT
>CM060336.1:40057801-40092934 GCA_030674155.1 Stramonita haemastoma
TTGAACGTCTGCAGCTTATCTCAGAATAATTAGGCCTAGGCTAGACCTATAACAAACACCTAGTATCGTTTTCTGTCAATGCTTCCCATAGGCCAGTTTTGACCAATCATTGTTTTTCATTTAGGGCTACCTCAAAAAGAAAAACAAGATGGCGGAACAACACGTGTGTTATTGATAGATGGAAAACAATTCATGAACGAAAAACAAGTTCTGTGACATTAACAGAGCACCAGAGTTTAAATGTGGTGTTTATGAAGGATTTTTCCTCTGTCACTCCATTAAAAGTAAGTGATTTACTTTCTGTACATCCTTTACTGGTTAAAATTAAGGTAGGTTATGGACAGTTGTGATGATTTTTATTCAAAAAAAATAAAATGAGGCCTGTAAAGGCGCCAGCTCCCATATGGGAAGGTATCAATTTTTGATGGGGTTCAGTTGTATAAAGATCGAAGACAAGACTAATAATGCAGCTAAAATTGATATGAATAATATAATCTCCAGTTAAGTTTGTACAGATCTATGTAAAGTTGCTGGAGGAAGGGAGGCAATCTCTTTTTTTTTTTTTTTTTTACTTCAAAAGCATTCAGCCTAATTGTCTCCCTTTAAATAAAAAAATCTTGTAATTTAGCTCTGACAAGTTTATCTTATTTGAAGTTACTTGTTCTTATTCTAAAATAAAATGTCAAAAAAAGTTTTCTCTCTAAATTTAACAGTTACGAACTCATGCAATCCCCCCCCCCCCCCCCAAACTAATAGTAATATACTGAATCTCTCTCTCTCTCTCTCTCTCTCTCTCTCTCTCTCTCTCTCTCTCTCTCTCTCTCTCTGTGTGTTTTTCTCTCTCTCTGTCTGTCTCTGTCTCTGTCTCTCTCTCTGTCATCATTATCATTATTATTTCCACTATTGTTATTATTGGTATTGTTATTATTATTACATTGTCTTTAATTTCTTTCGTTTGTTGTTGCTTTCATGAGTTATAACAATATTGTAGCTAAATATTTTTTGAGTAGGGTTTTCTTGGTTGTACTTGCTGTTGACTTGCTGTTTCATTTGTTTTATTATTATTTTTTTTAAAGCTTGTCTGTTTTATGTTTAAGTAGGTTTTTGTTTGGGGGGGGGGGGGGGGGTGTTCATTTTGGTTTTTAAAAAAATCTTTTTTGTGTGTGTCTGTTTCTTTGTTTGAATTTTGTATCTTTTGGTTTTTTTTTTTTTGTTGTTGTTGTTTATTTATTTATTTATTTTTTTTGTTTTGTTTTTTTTAGCTAGATAGATGGCTTGATGAAAAAAAGCAGATTTATTGCTTAATGTACCATCTGGAAATAAGATTTTGATTTGATTTGATTTGATTTGATTTGTCTCTGTCTTGCTCTCTTAGGAAAAACTGTTATTACAAAAAGTATTGAACAACTGCCTTTTGTCACACATTCAGTCTCAAATACAGTCTTCTGTTACAGACAAAAAAACACATTGTCATCACCTGATCAAGACATCAGACTATCCTTTTCTCCCTGAAGATGTCAGTGACTCAGCATGGTGTGTTTGCAGGATGGACGGACAGACAGATGGATGGACAGACAGATGGACAGATGGACAGACAGTGGCGGAGTGACCAGTTCAGTCACAGTCGATGACTCTGCTGCACTGTGTAAGTTACTGCTGTGCCACCAGGCCAGTACAGCATATGGCAAGGTATGTATGATTTGGGGTCAGTTGAAACTTCTGTCTGTCTCTCCTGGTTGTGTGTGCATGTGGGTGTGCGTGTGCGTCTGTGTGTGTGTGGTGTGTGTGTGGTGTGTGTGTGTGTGTGTGTGTGTGTGTGTGTGTGTGTGTGTGTGTGTGTGTGTGTGTCATGAGATTCTTTTATTTTGGAGATAATGGAATAAACACTCCTGTGCTTGTTTACATCTGGTTGCCGTGTGTATGCAGTTTCGTAAATTTTGTCATCCATTTCCCACAGTGCACAGTGGCGTATTCATTGGAAAATCAGGAAAGGTTTAAACATGTGCGCAAGGTGTACTGTGCATGTTTGCGCATGGGACCTTGGTTTATAGTCTCATCAGAAGGACTTTGGGGAGTTGAGTTGGAAGTAATGTTAACTCCAGGAGCAGATATCTCTTTGAATGGGATTCAAACCTGGGCCAGCAGATCTTTTATTTATTTTTTTGTTTTTAAAGTTTATTTTAGACTACTTAATGTCACAGCAGATTTCTCTGCGTGAAATTCGGGCTGCTCTCCTTGGGGAGAGCGCGTCGCCACAAGTGCAGCGCCTATCTGTTATTTAAAAAAAAATTTCCTCAGGGATGGTGTCTAAACACTGTGTGCATGCTGGTTTTTTTTAATATTATAATTTTGTCATCCGCTCCTACCGACACACGATGGCCTTGCTCCTCCGAAAGGCGAACAGGGTTTTAACGCGTGCGCAAGATGTTCTGATGTGTTCGCACTCGGACCTCAGTTTAATGTCTCATCCGAATGACTTTGACATTCTGTTTGATTTTTTCGTCAAACTGGGAAGAAAGGGTGAGGCTGGGTACGAACTCAGAACCTCACGGTTCACTTGTTGGCAGGTAAACATCTTAACCATCCTGCCACCTTCCTTCCACGAGCGCATTGCACATTGTTTTAACCAACCAAGCTATCCCGTCCCATGTGTGTGTTTGTGTGTTTTATTTATCTATTTTTATTTAGTTATTCTTTTTCTACCCAGGATAATGGATAAGCACTCATGTACTTTTTTACATCTAGTCCCCATGTGTATACAGTTGTGTAAATCCTGTCATCTGTTCCCTATGGCGCACAACGGCCTACTCTTACAAAAAGCGGTACAGGAATTAAATGTGCGCAAGATGTTCTGCGTGCGTTCGCACACGGGTTCTAGGTTTATAGTCTAATCCGAAGGACTTTTGGGGAGAGTGGAGTCAGCACTGATGTTAACTCTAGGGGGAAAAATCCCTTGAACAGGAATCGAACCTGGGTCATCAAATTACGAGCACAATGTTAATTATTTATTTATTCTTTTTTAATCGAGATAATGGGATAAGCGCTCTTGTGCTTTTTTACATCCAGTCCCCGTGTGTTTGCATTTTTGTAAATGTCATCTGTTCCCACTGGCACATGATGGCCTACTCTTACAAAAAGCGAACAAGATTTAGCGTGTGCGTAAGATGTTCTGCACGGGTCTTGGTTTAAAGTCTCATCTGAAAGACTTAGTCTAAAGTGAAGGACAAAATGTTCTGACCACTAGGCTATCCCATCCCTTGGCACTGCGTGTGTGTGTGTGTGTTTTGTGTGTGTGTGTTCATGTTAGTGTGTGTGTTTCTGTTGTGTGTGTGTGTTTGTGTGTGTGTGTGTGGTGTGTGTGTGTGTATATGTGTGTGCGTGCATGTGTGTGCTGCGTGCGTTTGTGTGTGTGTGTGTGTGTGCGGTGTTGTGTGTGTGTGTGTATGTGTGTTGTGTGTGTGTGTTGTGTGTGTGTTGTGTTGTGTGTGTGTGTTTGAGGTGTGTGTGCTTTGTGTGTGTGTTTGTGTGTGTGTGTTTGTGTGTTTGTGTGTCCTTGTTGTGTGTGTGTGCACTTGTGTGTTTGTGTGTTCATGTTGTCTCTGTGTGTGTGTGTGTCACTGTGTGTGTGTGTGTGTGTGTGTGTGTATGTATGAGAGAGAGAGAGAGAGAGAGAGAGAGAGAGAGAGAGAGAGAGAGAGAGAGAGAGAGAGGGGTGGAGTGTGTGTGTTGTGTGTGTGTGTGTGTGTGTATGTGTGTGTGTGCATGCGTGTCTGTATGTGTTCTGTGTTTGTGTTTGTGTTGTGTGTGTGTGTGTGTGTGTGTGTGTGTGTGTGTGTGTGTGTGTGTGTTGTGTTTTGTGTGTGTGTGTTGTGTGCCTGTTTCTCTGTGCTTGTGTGTGTGTTGTGTTGTGTTATGTGTGTGTGTGTTTTGTGTGTTGTGGTCTGGTGTGTGTGTGTGTGTTATATGTGTCTGTGTTTGTGTCGTATGTGTGTTGCGTGTGTGTGTGTTTGTTATTGTTGTTGCTGTCTATATATGTCTAAGAATGTATGGCAGAACCAATCCCCCACCTGTCAACAAAACCCAAGTACACAGAGCTGTGGTGGCTCTGCTGCTGTATGGTTAAGAACCCTGGGTCTTGTACTGTCGTCAGCTGATCAAGCTGTTGGAGCGCTTCCATCAACGCTTCCTTCCTTCCATCAACACTGCATTCCTTCCATCCTCAGCATCCGTTGCAAGATACATCCCATTGAAGAATTCTTCACAGAGCCGCCTGCCTGGCCTGGATCCATAGTGCTGCAGCACTACCTGTCTGGATCCATAGTGCAGCAACCTACCTGTCTGGAGTCCATAGTGCTGAGCAGCAGCCTGCCTGGTCTGCAGTCCATAGTGCTGCAGCAACTTGCCTGTATGAGTGTATAGTGCAGCAACCTGCCTGGTCTGGAGTCTATAGTGCTGCAGCAACCTGCCTGGTCTGCAGTCCATAGTGCTGCAGCAACCTGCCTGGTCTGGAGTCCATAGTCCTGGTCTGGAGTCCATAGTGCTGCAGCAGCATCCTGCCTGGTCTGGAGTCCATAGTGCTGCAGCAGCAACTGCCTGGTCTGGAGTCCATAGTGCTGCAGCAGTAACTTGGTTGGGCTGAGGATAGATTTAGGATAGACGACACAGGAAAAACTGAAGCTGTCTTCCTTGGCTACAGGGCAGAGGTCACTGCTGTACTCCCAGGAAAGGCTTCAGAGACTAAGTGAAGAAGCAGTAGCTGCAATAGGCAAAATCCAGCACCAGACATGGCATGGGGAATGACAAGTTTTGCTATTCCACCCAGAGAGCCAGCAGAAAATGAGAAAGTTTGAACTTCAGAGAAGCATCACAGCAAAAGAGAGGTGGGAGTGTGCAATGGTTGATAGATAAGCTTGGCTGTAAGAAGTTCTGAAAGCCCCCTTGTTCATGTAAATAGATTGGTTTGGGATTCCCTTTTCTCAGTGCCCCCTTTCAGTTAAATGATATTTCTGTGTTAACATGTGACTTCAGTTCAGTAGGGTAGGTAAGCCTGTGGAGTAACCACATTTTTCAGTACTCTATGTGTCTGTTGTTAGTATGTTGTATTTATTTTATTTTATTATGTTATTTCAAGAATAATGGAATAAGCACTTGTGCTTTTTTTTATTTTTAAAATTTTTTTTTTACAGCCGGTCCCTATGTGTATGCAGTTTTTAAATGTTGTCATCTGGTCCTACTGGCACACAATGCTTATGAAATGGAACAGGCTTTAACATGTGTGCAAGATGTTCTGCTATGCGTTCGCACACATGGTCTCGTATATAGTCTCATTTGAGGGACTTTTGGGGGAGTGGAGTTGGTGCTGGTGGTGTGTGTGCATGTGTGTTGTGTGTGTATGTGTGTGTATGTGTGTGTGTGTGTGTATGTGATGTGTTGTAGTGTGTGATGATTGTGTATGTGTGTATGTGTGTGTATATGTGTGTGTGTATGTGATGTTGTGTGTGTAGATATGTGTGTGCATATGTGTGTTGGTGTGTAGATGTGTGTGTGTGTGCATGTGCGTGTGTATGTGTGTATGTGTGTTGTGTGTGTGCTTGCGTGCGGTGTGTGAGTAGATCACTACATGTGATGTGTATGTGTGTAAGAGGGAGTAGGGAAGAGAGACAGAGAGAGAAGCCCAAGCTTTATACCTGTTAGAAATCAGCTGTGTTCATTTTGTTTCTTTGTATTTGTTGTACAACCTTCCCCACCTCCCACCCTTTGGCCTTTCCCCTGTTGTCAAGGATTCCTTCTGTCCTCAGTATAACTGTTCACAGTCTGTGTGTAGCTGATGACATCATGATAGATTTACTGATAGTAGGATTCCTTTTGTCCTCAGTATAACTGTTCACAGTCTGTGTGTAGCTGATGCCATCATGATAGATTTACTGATATTTCGGATTCCTTTTGTCCTTAAACTGTTCACATCTGTGTATACTGATAACACAGATAGATTCTGATAGTCAGGATTTTGTCTCAGTATAACTGTTCAATTTCGTGTACTGATGCATCATGATAGGTTTACTGATAGTCAGATTCCTTCTGTCCTCAGTACAGTCTGGGTTGATAGGTCAGTGTGTTTTATAATTATCCAAAGTCAGTACAGTCTGGGTTGATAGGTCAGTGTGGTACTATCCAATGTCAGTACAGTCTGGGTTGTAAGGTCAGTGTGGTATTATCCAATGTCAGTACAGTCAGTGTGGTATTATCCAATGTCAGTGCAGTCTGGGTTGATAGGTCATTGTGTTAATATTCAAAGTCAGTACAGTCTGGGTTGACAGGTCATTGTGTTAATATTCAAAGTCAGTACAGTTCGGTTGCAAAACTCTGGTGTGTTGTGGCCAGAGTCGCCCCTCTCCTCTGTTCAATTCTTTATCATCCTGCATAATCCTCTTTAGTTTGAGAACAGTTCAATCTCTGATATCAGCTTGTGCTCTGGGTTTTTTTTTAATTTAATTTTTGTTGTTGTTGTGAGGTCTACCCCTGGATCAGTTGACAGAATCTGACAGCTTTTCTCTTTAGGAATCAAATTGATTTGGATTGTTGTAGACATAAACATTTCTGTTTCTGAGCTTTTTGATTTAAAATGCTTTGGAACTGCCAGATACAAGTTCTGCAAAATCCTTTTGAATAGATTAAATGTTCGGTTACCTTGAAGATAGTGCTGGTTTTGAATAATTCAGTATATTTCTTGCTAATAAATATAATATATTTTTCTAAAGTATTCATAACTTTTCAGGGTGTGGTCAGGCTGGGCACTGTTCAGTAACATGACTCTGTCCAGTATGAACCAGAAATTCTCTCCAGCAGTCTGCAGGACATTGGCACAGCTGTTAGCTCCATCATGGAGTTTTTAGCTAGCAAGAATCAGGGACTGACGATAAATAAATGAATGAAAATTTAAAAGAAAAACCCCACACAGACACAGAGAGAAACGCACACACACACACACACACACACACACACACACACACACACACACACACACACACACACACACACACACACACACACACACAGCAAGACATTTTGACAGGTATGTTGTTGAATGTTTAGAATTATTTATTTATTTATTTTTTAATAAAGATACTCTGTAAACTGACAGTTTGTTTAAAATGCAAAGCTGGTCTTAGTAAGCTTTGGTCAGTGATGCCAGTCTTCAGATGTTAGGATTACAAAGTTGTTGAATTGACCTCCAAGATGGCAAAGCTGTTAACTCGTGTTCAGGTTCAGGAGATGACTGAGTGAGGCTGGAAAAAGCTATCCAAATGGCCGTCATTGGCTTGTAGCTTGAGTTCTTTTTCTTCTTCTTTTAATAAATAGAGTTTTGATATTGCTTTTTCTTAGATACAAGCTGATCTATGGGATACACACACACACACACACACACACACACACACACACACACCACACACACACACACACACACACACACACACACACGTGCGCGCACACCCCTCTACCCTCTACATATTGACACTACTATTTGACTACTGACACTACTATTTGACTCCAGATACATGATTATATCTCGATTATCATATACACACAACTGTAGCACTTTTAATTTATTGTATGGAAATGTAGTATTTTAGACTTAGATACATTGTTATTGTGATTATGCAAAACTTGCAAACTTGAATGTATAATTATGACAGTAGTATTTTAAATGTAGACTATATTATATCACTATGCAGCATTCTGAATTTAAAATGACGATAACATGTAGTATTGTAAATGTAGAAAATGCCCCCCCCCCCTCCCTTCCAGTAAATCTTGTATAACCGGAAGCCAGACAGGGATCAGACTGCATGCTTACTCAGTGTAGACTGTTTGTGTTCATTTTCTCTGAGCCTTCCTGTCACTTCACAGTGCAGGGACTAGTCCTTTCTGCCAAGCTTTGCTCAGTATTTCCTTAAAAGATTTGTGACTAGCTTTTCTCTAGGTCATATTACACATCTCCCAGTTTTCCTGACACATTTCCTAATCTTCTTTAATTAAGCCATATGTAGTTCCCAGTGTTCTCTAAATCATTACACTTCCCCAGTTTTCTGAAAGTCAGTAGATGCTTTACAAGGTTTAGTGTTTGTTTACTGTGACATTTGTGAGGAAGTTTCAGTGGATGCATATCATTGGATATTTCTTTCATTTGGTTTCTGATCTGATTAGTTATCTTCTGTGTCATCATCTTGTTTCATCCACATATCAGTCTGAAGATAATATCAACACATGGATTTCAGTAGTCATGTCTGTGTAAACTTACCAGTTTACAAACCTCTCCGGCTCCCCCACCCCACCCCCAAACACCCTTAACATGTAAAGACACACACATGTACACAAACAAATATTTTTCGCCATTAATTATGATAGCAAGACATTAGGAATTAAGATGATAAATTAAGTAAAGATAAGGAGACTAAATTTTATTATAATGTACCCTCAAAAGATAGGCAGAATGAGATTTAAAAAATTACCTAAGAGAGAGAGGGGGAGAGAGAGAGAGAGAAGAGAGAGAGAGAGAGAGAGAGAGAGAGAGAGAGAGAGAGAGAGATCAACCCTTAGGAATACATTTTTTTCCCTTTGCTAGACTTCAAAATTCATTTTCAGAACCCAGTGTTGAAGAGACAGATTTGTCAGCAGTGAACCCTGTGGTAAGCCACACAACTCCCTTACACCCAAAAGCAACTCAGGATTCATTTCTTTCAGGGTTATTAAGTGGGGATTCATAAAACCATCACTCAAGGCATGAAAGTCCTTTTCAGAACACACTGAAAACACACCACACACACACACACACCACACACACACACACACAACAACACACACACATCCACACACATTCACACAGACACATAAATATGCACGCATGCATGCATGCACACATACCTACCTACCCCCACCCTCACACCACCACCTACTCACCCCATGATGAGGGCAAGCCCCATAGTAGTGATATGGGTGGCTGAAAAGTCCGGGCTGAAAAGCCTGTCCTCTTCCCATATGTAATGGTCAGCAACGTCAAGCAAGAGCACTAAAAGAGAGCAAGTACCGCTAGTCTACCAACGCTCAGGCTCGAGAAAGCTCCTGTCGTGCTCTTTAGAAAATGGCGCCTGGCCAGAGGCTCCAGGGAAAATGTTTGGGGTCATGTTTGTGTACACACAAACATGCACAAGCACGAGCATACACACACTACTACCCAAAAACACACACACACACAGACACACAACACACACACACAGACACAACACACACATACACACACACACATCACAAAACTTAAGGGGTGGTGGGGGGGGGTGTGGACTTGCATACCTTGAGGGTTGGTTTGTGGTCGTTGTTTGATAGTTCTGAGGGGTTATCCTGTGGTGCTGGAGGGTCTTTAGAGGTTGGGGTTTATCACCGGGTTGTGTTTTGGTCAAATATGCTTTGAACATAAGGATGCGTTTTTTTCAAGGTAAAATTGTGTATTTTTGCAGGAAAAATTGGATGAACTTTCATTTCTACCAAGAACATTTGTGCATACTGCAACAAAAACTTGCACATTTGTTGCATATATGATAAAACACACACTACACACCCACACATACACCACACACACAACACACCCCCCCCCACACACACACATATATGCCTGTGAGCGTCTCAACTGGCATACACTGCCAGGTAGAAAACACTATCTTTCTTGTTAGCTGCTGAAAATCCTCTAAACATGTTCAAGTGTAGCCTGCTGTAGATGTGTGGCAAAAAACATGTTCCTCAGGACAGCGTCAGTCACCTGCTAGCTGGATTTTCTCCTTGTTGGCTTTGATTTTCTCTTTGTTGGCTTTGATTTTCTCTGTGCTTGATTCTCTTGTTGGCTTTGATTCCTTGTGGCTTGATTTCTCCTTGTTGCTTGATTTTCTGTTGCTCTTCAGTAAGGGATTCATTTTCTGATCAGAGTTGGAAATCATGCCCACTGTAACTCCAGCCTTCTCATTTTCCTGGTGTAATCATCTCCTGGTGCAACTATCATATCTATTTCGGTGATATCATTCTTTCCTAGTGACAACTCATCATCCTATTTTTCTGGTGATAATCATTCTTTCCTGGTGACAACTACCATCATCTATTTTTCTGGTGATAATCATTCTTTCCTAGTGCAATCACTTTGTGATAACTTCCTGACTCTATCATCATGATCATTTTTCCTGTGACATCATCAATTCGGATTCATTCTTTGCTAGTGACAACTACCATCATCTTTCAGTGAGAAGTTTGCAAGCTAAAGTGGTTTTCCTGATTTTTTGCAGCTGCTTCATTTTCTTTTTCCATAATAGAGTATGTAGTCTCATCTATGCCTGGCCTACCCATCATTGCACAAGATTCCCCTGACAAAGCCAAACTGGACAGTCTTTAAGCCAGTGTCATTTTTCCTTCTTACAGCTAAGCTGGCCACAATCTAAAACATGTTGATAAAAGCTGTATGTCATGATGAGATATAATGGGCTAAGCTCCCCTTGTCGTTAAAATTTGTCTTCAAGAAAATGTCTGTTTGAAAAGGTAATTGAAACCTAACACATTTGACTGCACAAAGTGAAAAAGAGAAAAAGACAAACTCTGACACACATATGTGAAAGGTGTTGCTGAATTGGATATTTATTCCCCCCCCCCCCCACCAAAGTCACAGCCATACTGCCTGACTGGTTTAATAGTAAATACTAAACACAGTGGACATGAAGCTGTACCTGCAGTGACTGAATAGGATTGTTAGTGTGACTTAGCACATGATTCTGCAGTGGTTTAAACAAAGGTACATGACTATGTAGCACTGTAGAAATAGAAACAGACTGCTGTAGCACTCAGGGAGGTTTCTACTCTATTCTTTTATCATGCCTTTCTAAAGCTCTATCTTTATCTCTGAAGATATGAAGAATAGAATTATTCATTAGTCATTGTTGGATCAGAGCTGTCAGTTTGCCCCTCTTTCAGTCATCTTAGCTGCTAATTGATCTATCCCAGTCAGGTGGGGAGCTGGTGCTATTTATAGCAGGAACCCACCACACTTGGACCAGGTAAAAGGAAAGGCGCCTTAAATTTAGCACTCTGACTGAGTGAAGTTGGATTTGTGCACTTGGGATTCAGTCTGTTTTGCCTTATGCTCTCTTTTTCTTTTGCCTTACCTATGTGTTTGAAAAAGTTATTTTGTCAAAGAATGTTTGGAATAGATGTAAGTTATCAGACAGGGGTGTGGTGGGTGACCTCAGCTAGATGGTGCCACTGTGGCTTGGTATGGTCCTGTGTTCATTAGATGGAGGACCTCACAGAAAGCTGACCAGGAGTCAAAACGAGTAGATGATAAAGAGTGTTCAGAAACAGGAAAACATTCCACAACATACTCGTGGATGGTAGAGAGTGTTTAGAAACTTGAACACATTCAACAACATACCTGTAGATAATGGACATTAATCAGGAAATGTGAAAAACATTCAATAACATACTTGTGGATTTTTTTTGGGTGGGGGTGGGGGTTGTTAGCACCTGATTATTTCAGGCTAAAAATTCATGAAGACGTTGTAGCTGGTGAAATGACATGTACACTCAGCTGGGGAAATAACATATTAAGGAGACAGAGTCTCTGTGACTTTTCAGAAATTTGCTCATTTTTTTAAATGTCAGTGTTTTATTCCCCCCTCCCCCACTCTGTTTTACAGGTTTGGGTTCTAAAATCTGTAGTCACCTTTTCCAGGCCCATTTAAATCTTTATCTATAAGAACCCAGGTTGGATCAACTCTACAGAGTTTTACTGTTTTACTTTCTTTGAATGTCATGGGCATCATAGACACAAGCTTCATTCCTCATACTCAATATCTACCCTTCAATTTCATGCTATTTTTTTCTTGATCCAGACTGATTTTTTAAAGATGTTTTTTTTTTTACAACCAAACAAAAGGAAATTTAGCTTGTATAAATTTCTTTTGCTTTAGATTTCCTTTGCTGCTGTATTCTGTCTTCCTAAAGTGGGAGTGTGGGTGCATTTAAGACAGGGCCAAAGACATATAAGCCTTTAGTGCCTGCAAGGTGAGTGAGGCACTGCAGGTCTGCTGTGAATGGAGGGGCTAGAGTGGGGGTGCTGCAGAAATAGAAAGCCTTGGTACAGGGAAGTCCTAGTCAGTGTATGTTCCTTTGTGTTAGTAGTACATACAGTTGTTGTACAGGGAAGTCCTAGTCAGTGTATGTTCCTTTGTGTTAGTGGTGATACAAGTTGTTGATACAGGGAAGTCTTAGTCAGTGTATGTTCTTTGTGTTAGTGTGATACAAGTTGTTGGTACAGGGAAGTCCTAGTCAGTGTATGTTCCTTTGTGTTAGTGGTGATACAGTGTTGAAGAATCTTTCTGTAGTTCTTGTGTTGTATGATACAAGTTGTGACAGGAAGTCCTAGTCAGTGTATGTTCCTTTGTGTTAGTGGTGATACAAGTTGTTGATACAGGGAAGTCTTAGTCAGTGTATGTTCCTTTGTGTTGTAGTGATACAAGTTGTTGTCAGGGAATCTTGTCATGTATGTTCCTTTGTGTTGTAGTGATACAAGTTGTTGTACAGGGAAGTCTAGTCAGTGTATGTTCCTTTGTTTAGTAGTGATACAAGTTGTTGTACGGAAAGTCCTAGTCAGTGTATGTTCCTTTGTGTTTGTAGTGATACAAGTTGTTGGTGCAGGAAACTTGTTCTAGCTAGTGTCCATGTTCCTTTGTGTTTGTAGTGATACAGATAAAGTTAAATGGAGAGAGTACTCTTTAGAGTATTTTTCTGTTGTTGGGTTGTCAAATGGGAATCTTTCCAGATTTTTTACCCTCTCTTTTTGTGGTAGACATGTTGCTTTGAAAGGTTGACTGTCATCCAACTGTATTGGAGTGTTGATTGTTTGTGTTGTCCTGACTGTTCTCCACATTTCCTGTCCGCTTAAGAATTGTCACTCCATTTGTTGGCTTCATACAGCAAACATCCTCTCAGCTTTGAAAGTTAAACTGTCTGAGTTTAGCATGTTTCTGCTCAAGTTTCTGTGAAAGAGATGGTGTGTGTATGTGTGTGTGTGTGTGTGTGTGTGTGTGTGTGTGTGTGTGTGGTGTGTGTGTGTGTGAGTGTGTGTGTGTGTACACATGTGCTGGTACTGCTTCCCTCTCCCTGAAGGTCCTGCACCCTGTTTAAACAACCGGTCATCTGTTGTGGCTGGTGGTTGCCAAAGGTGGTCATAGCCAGGGAGTGGGGATAAGCTACCACTGCTTAGAAAGCGCTCCCTAGGGCCAGTGTCTCCAATAGCCCCAGAAAAGCAAAGCCCAACTCCTGTCCTTTCTGTGTAGCTTAGCCTCTAAGTCTGGCAGGACTGTTTGAACTGGTTAGACTAGGAATTTTTTTTTTTTTGGGGGGGGGGGGAGAGGGGGGGGGGCAAGAACTTGTTAGACTAGGAAAGCAGTTTTTTTTTGGGGGGGGAGGGGGGGGGGCAAGAACTTGAAACTTGGGAAGGCCAGTTTTTAGGGTGATGTAGGGAGAATTCATTAGCCTGGGAAAGTGGTTAGCCTGGAAGGCAGGTTTTTTTTTTTTTTGGGGGGGGGGGGGTATGGCTAATAATAGAAACAGCAGAAGTGCATCCCTAGTTCTGCCCTTGTTCAAATCAGACACATGTCATTGCAGTCAGCATCCTGGATAGATTCAGAATGGTCAGAGTGATGTCCAAGGCTCTCTACAGGCAAGCTGAGACTGAACCCTGTCTACAAATTTTTTGGTTTGGGTTTTTTTGTTGTTGTGATTTTCTGATTTGGTTTGAAAGTCACTTCAACCAGAGTTGTATTGAAGTCTTCCGAAGTGAACTGCTGTGACTCATCAGACAGGAGTGGGTGTGAACTGAAGTGCACATTCAGCTTCCTCCATACATGTCAGACATGGATCCCTGACAGCACATGGAGAAAACAGATTCCAAGCCAGGGACACAAAGTTTCACTGGAAGGTACTGAGCATCAAATAAACTGAGATGTCACCAGTGCACAATTGTCTCCAGATTCACTGAGCTATCACCTGAGGACAAGTGTCATCAGATACAGAGCTGTCACCAGAGGACAAGTGTCACCAGATTCACTGAGCTGTCACCAGAGGACAAGTGTCATCAGATACTCAGCTGTCACCAGAGGACAAGTGTCATCAGATACTCAGCTGTCACCATAGGACAAGTGTCATCAGATACTGAGCTGTCACCAGAGGACAAGTGTCATCAGATACAGAGCTGTCACCAGAGGACAAGTGTCATCAAATACAGAGCTGTCACCAGAGGACAAGTGTCATCAGATACTGAGCTGTCACCAGGGGAGTGTCATCAGATACAGAGCTGTCACCAGAGGACAAGTGTCATCAGATACAGAGCCGTCACCAGTGGACAAGTGTCATCAGATACTGAGCTGTCACCAGAGGACAAGTGTCATCAGATACTGAGCTGTCACCAGAGGACAAGTGTCATCAGATACAGAGCTGTCACCAGTGGACAAGTGTCATCAGATACAGAGCTGTCACCAGAGGACAAGTGTCATCAGATACAGAGCTGTCACCAGAGGACAAGTGTCATCAGATACTGAGCTGTCACCAGAGGACAAGTGTCATCAGATACTGAGCTGTCACCAGGGGAGTGTCATCAGATACAGAGCTGTCACCAGAGGACAAGTGTCCAGATACAGCTGATCACAGAGACAATGTCACACAACAAGTGTCACCACATAAACGACGTCTGATGCAAATGACATTGTCTGTTCATGTTCCATTGTCCATGTGTCAGTGTTCTATTGTCCATGTGTCAGTGTTCCAGTGTCTATGTGTCAGTGTTCCATTGTCTATGTGTCAGTGTTCCATTGTCCATGTGTCAGCAAGTGTGACATACCCTTGAAAAACAGACAAGCTGCTTGTATATGTGTCACACTGTCTGTTCCCCCATGTGTTGTGTGTGTGTGTGTGTGTGTGTGTGTGTGTGTGGTGTGTGTGTGTGTGTGTGTGTGTGTGTGTGTGTCGTTCGTGTTTGAGTGTATTTTTGTGAGTCTGTCTGTGTGTGTGTGTGTGGTTTGTGGTGTGTTGGTTTGTGGTGTGTGTGTGTGTGTGTGTGTGTGTGTGTGTGTGTGTGTGTGTGTGTGTGTGGTGTGTGTGTGTGTGTGGTGTATGAGTGTGTGTGCATGTGTGTGAGTGTGTGCATGTGTGTTCGCATGGGCATGTGTGTGTGCTTGTGTGTGTGTGTGTGTGTGTGTGTGTGTTGTGTGTGTTGTGTTGTTTGTGTTGTGTTGTGTTGTGTTGTGTTGTGTTTGGTGTTGTGTGTGTGTGTGTGTGTGTGTGTGTGTGTGTGTGTGTGTCTGTGTGAGTGTGTGTGTGTGTGTGTGTCTGTGTGTGTGAGTGTGTGTGTGTGTGTGTGTGTGTGTGTGTGTGTGCATGTGTGTGCGCATGGGCATGTGAGTGTGTGCTTGTGTGTGTATGTGTGTGTGTTGTGTTTGATTTTATGTGTGTGTGTATGTGTTTTTTTGTTTTGTTTATTTATTCTTTTATTTGGAGGAAAGTGGAATATACCCTCGTATTCTCTTTTACACATAGTCTATTTTATTTTATACCACTTTATGTCACAGCAGATTTCTCTGCGTGAAATTTGGGCTGCTTTCTCCAGGGAGAGCGCGTCGCCACAAGTGCAGCACCTACCCATTATTTTTTTTCCCCTCAGGGATGGTGTCTAAACACGACACCTGCATGTATGCTGTTTTTTAAAATAATTTTGTCATCTGCTCCTACCGACGTATGATGGCCTGCTCTTCCAAAAGGTGGAACAGGGTTTTAACATGTGCGCAGGATGTTCTGCGTGCGTTCGCACACGGGGGCTTTGGTTTCTAGTCTCATCCGAATGACTTTAACATTCAGTTCGATTTATTCGTCAAACTGGGAAGAAAGGGCGAGGCTGGGTACGAACCCAGAACTTCACAGTTTACTTGTTGGCAGGCGAACGTCTGAACCATCCTGCCACCTTCCTTCCTAATAGTCCCCATTTGTATGCAGTTTTGTAAATTTTGTCATCCGTTCTCACTGCCACACAGTGGCTTACTCTTTCGAAAAGCGGAACAGGATTTAACATGTGCGCAAGATTTTCTGTGTGAAAATGCACACATGAGCTCTGTTTATAGTCTCATCGAAAGGACTTTGTGTGTTTGTGTGTGTGTTTGTGTGTGTGTGCGTGCATGTGTGCGTGCGTGCGTGTGTGAAAACAATTATTTGTAGAAATGGTGTAGTACACAAAATGTAAATGTTTTTACATGACTAGTGCATAAACTGAAGAGATCTGAGAATTGGGGGAGAGGGGGGGAATTGATTTGCTGCAGATGTTGTTTGTTTATTTTCTTTTTTATTCGTTTATATCGAGGCTAAGGGAATAAGTACTCATGTACTTTTTTTTTCATCCAGTCCCCATGTGCATGCAGTTTTGTAAATGTTGTCATCTGTTCCCACTGGCACACAGTGGCCTACTCTTTTGTAAAGCAGAACAGGATTTAACGTGTGTGCAAGATGTTCTGCGTACATTCACACATGGCCTCGGTTTATAGTCTCATCTGAAGGACTCTTGTGGGAGAGTTGTGGACATTGTGTACATGTATACATACACGTTCATTCTGTGAGTTGTGGACATTGTCTACATGTATACATACACGTTCATTCTGTGAGTTGCAAGGTTGGTGTGTGGAGACAGTGAAAGACAGGACTGGGAGGAAGACAGTGAGGACTTTGGCAGAGGTAATTATTTATATATTTAAATTTTTTTTTTATACCACTTTATGTCACAGCAGATTTCTCTGCGTGAAATTCGGGCTGCTCTCCCCGGGGAGAGCGCGTCGGCACAAATGCAGCGCCTACCCATTATTTTTTTTTCCCTCAGGGATGGTGTCTAAACATGACACCTGTGCGTCTGCTGTTTTTTTTTTTATAATGTTGTCATCCGCTCGTGCGGAGCGGGGTTTTAACGTGTGCGCAAGATGTTCCGTGTGCATTCTTACATGGGGCCTCGGTCTTTTAGTCTCATCTGAAGGACTTTGACATTCAGTTTGGTTTTTCATCAAACTGGGAAGAAAGGGCGAGGGGGGAGGGGGGGAGTGGGTGTATGGGGGAGGGGGGGGGGGAGTGACATGTCAATCTACTGATAATGGTTTCTGTTGCATTCCCAGGTTTTCCATACCAAGACTACCAGAAAATCAGGTGGCTGGCACATTTTTATTAGGTAAGTGTTGTTTGTTTATTTTATTCTTTTATATCGAGGGTAATGGAATAAGCGCTTTGTGTGCTTTTTTACATCCAGTCCCCGTGTGTATACAGTTTTGTAGATCTTAACATCTGTTCCCACTGGTACACAATGGCCTACTCTTACAAAAAGCGGAACAGGATTTAACATGTGTGCAAGATGTTCTCCGTGCATTCACACATGGAGCATCGGTTTATAGTCTCATCTGATGGACTTTTGGGGAGAGGGGAGTTGGCACTGATGTTAACTCCAGGGGAAGAATCCCCTTGAACAAGAATTGAAACGGGTCATCAAATTGTGAGCACAATGTTCTGACCACTAGGCTATCCCACCCCCCTGCTGTGTGTGTGTGTGTGTGTGTTTATTTATTATTATTTTTTAAAAAAATCTTTTATATCGTGGATAAGGGGATAACTGCTCTTGTGCTTTTTTTTTTTTACATCCAGTCCCTGAGTGTATGCAGTTTTGTAAATGTCATCTGTTCCCACCGGCACATGTTGGCCTACTCTTATGAAGAGCGGAACAGGATTTTATTGGTGTGTAGGTATGTTCTACATCTGTTCTTTTCTGTGTGTTACTTGTAAGTATTGCGTGTGTATGTGTGTGTATTTATTTTTATTATTATAAAAAATTATTTTGAGGATAACAGAATAAGCACTCATGTGCCCTATGTGTATGCGTTTTTGTAAATTTTGTCATTCGTTCCCACTTGCACATAATGGCTTACTGTTTCAAAAAGAGGAATGGGTTTTAAATGTGTGCAAGATGTTTTGTGTGTGTGTGTGTGTGTGTGTGTGTGTGTGTGTGTGTGTGTGTGTGTGTGTGTGTTCCTCTAGCAGAATAGCTTTTTACCACAGAATTTGCTGAGAGAGCACAGGACCCCTGAACACCACCAAAGTGACCCAGCAGAGTGCAGAAGTGCAGAAGTGCAGGGCCCCTCTGGCTAGTTGCCTAATATTGATGGGCTCCCTGTGGACTCCTGACCCCGGGGGCAGACACAATGAATCAGGGTATGGCTGTGGCAGGGAGATTGAAATGAGCGGCGTGGGAGCAACGGGACAGGACCTCACAGAAGACGAGGTAGCAAAAAAAAAAAAAAAAAAAAATTTGCTGAGAGAGTTCGCGCTTGCTGTGTGTGTGTATTTGTTTTTTTTTTTTAAGTCCCTTTAAAATTTTTTTATTTTCTTCCAAAAAAAATGACAGAGGAAAAGGGGGAGAAGGGGAGGAAATGTTGGAGTTATTTGGGGGTTTGAAAATGACGTGTGTCATAAATCAGAAAGATTTGACACAAAAAACCTGTGAACATTTTTTTGCCTGTTTTTTATTTATTACTTCATTTATCTAATTTATTTTATTCTTTTATGTTGAGGATAATGGGATCAGCACTCATGTGCTTTTTTTCATCCAGTTCCCGTGTGTATGCAGTTGTGTAAATATTGTCATCTGTTCCCACCGGCACACACAATGGCCTACTCTTACGAAAAGCAGAACAGGATTTAAGATGTACGCAAGATGTTATGCGTGCATTCACACATGGGCCTTGGTTTAAGTCTCATCCGAAAGACTTTTGGGGAGAGTGGAGTCAGCACTGATGTTAATCCAGGGAAAAAATCCCCTGTAATGGGAATCGAACTCAGGTTGTCAAATTGCCAGCGCAATGTTCTGACCACTAGGCTCTCTGTCCCCCCCTGTTTCTCATGAGTTAAGAGCTCCAAGGTTCATATCATGGTGAGATTTTGATGTATTCAACCGTTTTTTAAAACATCCACCATAATAGGTAGCATTCCAGCTTGAGATGTTTGGCATGGGGTATGTTCATTGTTTCATGAACTCACTGAAGGCCTGACATGCATTGATAGTGGTCTTGAAGTGCTTATATTATCTTTTCATGTGCATTTAGATGAAAACATCAAGGCATTGGCAGGTCTCCACTTGAAGTTGAATCTGGTAGTTATAAAAATCCCAATTTCAATTCACCAATCAATCGCGGTTCTAACCCAGGACTTGTTGGTCCATGGTATTGAAGTTGAACGGTCTTAACCACTTGACTGTGGCATCATCGAGCCTTGAAAGAGTTGTTTGAGAAATGAAAAGGTTCGACACAGGTGTTTGTCTCTTGTGTGTGAAGCAGCCATTTTGTACAGTGTTGAATTAATTGATCTCTCATGGGTGCAGATACAAGACTGATGGCAATCTTTCATGTGTACATTCATTAACAGTTGAGTGGGGTTGTGTGATAGATGGATAAGATATTCCGTTTGTGTGTTTTAGTGTGGTCCAATACTAGATGATGACTCTTATGTCATCTTGTGGCTCCAGCTAACTAGATGTGCACATCAAATCAGTAGTGAAGCTCGATTGGACATGAACATCTCTCTAGCCAGCTCGAGAAGATCACAGAAGCAACAACATCAGCTTCGCCACTCATAGATGACCAACCTTTACATAGTCAGCTCAGGGATAGGCTATTCAACTCTCAATTGGTTGCAAATCACAGCTCTACAGTCCAGATGTAAGAGGAAACTCCAGTCATGATGCAAGCATGTCCAACCAATTGACATCAAAGTGGAGTCAATGCAAGGCTGTGTCCTTGCTCTCACCCTCTTTGGCATCTTCTTTGCCCTGCTCCTAAAGCACGCTTTTGGAACTGCAACAGAGGGTGTATACCTACGCACCAGATCCAGCGGTTGACTATTCAACCTGGCTCGGTTGAAAGCAAAAACAAAAGTGATGGAGAAAACAATTAGGGACATACTTTTTGCTGCTGCTGCTGTCACTTCGCACACTGAGCAAGAACTCCAATGCCTCATGGTTAGGTTTTCCCAGACCTGCAAAGACTTCGGCCTGACAATCAGCCTGAAAAAGACCAATGTGCTGAGCCAGGACGTGGTAACTACACCAGCCATCTACATCAATGACTACCAGCTCGATGTCGTACACATCGTACACATGTTCACATACTGGGATTCACCATCAGTGACAACCTATCCCTTGATGCCTAGATCAACAAGCGCATCAGCAAGGCTGCTAGGACCTTAGGACGCCTCACTACCCGTGTCTGGGAGAACCCAAAGCTGACAATTTCCACCAAGATGGCAGTGTACAATGCCTGCATCGTCAGCACTCTCCTATATGGTAGTGAAACATGGACAACATACTCCAAACAGGAGCGCAAACTGAACATCTTCCACCCGCGCTCTCTCCATCGCATCCTCGGCATCCATAGAGTGACAAAGTTACCAACGCTCAGATCCTTGAGGTTGCAGGTCTTCCCACCATGTACACACTCCTCAGACAACGCAGACTCAGATGGCTCGGTCACGTGCGAAGGATGGAGGATGGACGTATTCCTAAAAATCTCCTCTATATCGAACTCGCCTCCGGCAAGAGAAGCATTGGTTGCCCCCAACTGCGCTACAAAGACGTCTGCAAGTGTGACATGAAAGCCCTGGATATCAACCTAGAGAACTGGGAGGAGGTAGCGGCTGACGCAGCAAATGGCGCAGTGTTCTCCACAAACAGCTGAAGTGTGGTGAAGAAAAGATCCACACCGCAGCAAACGAAAAGAGAGCCAAGCGGAAGGCATGTGCTCAGCCACCTCAACAAGCCACATCTGCATCAGATGCAACAGGACTGCCACTCCTGCATCGGACTGACCAGCCACAGCCGGTGTTGTCGCTGAACAAATGATCTGTCTTTTGGCGCAAATTCCATAGTCCACACCGACTGACGGAGGCCTACTGATGGCACCATCTTTTTTTTTTCTGGGGTAAGTACACAGTCTGTACATTTGTGTATTGTCCCAAGGGGAGGGGGGGGAGAGGCAAGGGGGGGGGGAGGGAGAGGTAGGGGTTCATCAATGGTGAGATTTCACATTATACGACCATTTTTAAACATCCCCATAGAGGTAGCTGCATTCCAGCTTGAGATGTATGCGGGGTATTTCATGTTTTCATAACCCACGAAGGCTGACATGCACTATGGGGTCTTGAGCATGCATATTTCATCTTCTGCATGTGTATTTACATGAAAACATTAAGGCACTGGCAGGTCTGCTCTTGAAGTTGACCTGGGTAGTCATAAAAATCCCCACACTTCAATGCACCAGACTTCCCGAGGTTCAAACCCAGGTTTTGATGGATCCAAGATATTGAAGTTGAATGGTCTTAACCACTGGACTGTGGCATCCGTCGAAACTTGAAATGTTTTGTGTTGTAAATGAGAAAGGTTTGACACAGGTGTTTGTCATCTTGAGTGCTGAAGCCCATGCATTTCTGTACAGCTGTTATGTTTATTAATTTGTGTTTGTGCGTTTCAGGGTCAGTGTTCCATGATCTCCAAGGACTGGTGGTGCCATCTTTTTTTCTGTGGTAAGTATTCAGTTGTACATTTTGGGGTGGGGGGTTGTGTATAGATGGTGTATATATTTTCTGTTTTTGCGTTTCAGTGTTGGTGTTCCCAGATAGCTGAGGACTGATGGCGCCATTTTTTTTTTCTTTTGCGGAAAGTACTCAGTTTGTACATTTGTGTCTTGTCCTGGGGGGAGGGGGGGGAGAGGCGAAGGGGGGGGGACAGGGAGGGGGGGGGAAATTTCATGTATTTGTGTGTAGGCATGTTCTACATCTGTTTTTTTCTGTGTGTTACATGTTGGCGATGGAGAGGACATGTGCTCCACCAGCAGACTACTGCCATATTCAGAATCGCCCTATGATGGACTCCAGACGGTTGAAGAAAGAGAGGCCACCCCAAGGAAACTTGGAGGAGAAAGTAGAGAGGGAGATGAAGGAAAAGGGTTGGATATTGGGCCATCTGGAGCGTGTTTCAGCCGACCGATATCAGTGGCAGGCTCTAGTCAAGGCCTTGTGTGCTACCTGAGCACAAAGAGGACTAGATAGACAGAAAGACATGTAAGTACTGCATACATGTGTGTGTTTGTTTATTTAAAACAATTTTTTTGAAGATTACAGAATAAGTACTAAGGTGCCCTATGTGTGTATGCGTTTGTTAATAGCTGGTGCTAACTGCATAAACCACATGCAGGCGATATGTGAGGGGATACAGGTTTATTATTGACATGCTCATACATACGCCATCTGGACAGCTCTCACACCCTCTACTGTAATTCAGGGGCGACAACTACTAAAACAAACGCAACTTAAACTACTATTTACAGTACATCAACAGCGTTTCTGTAAATTTTGTCATCTGTTCCCACTTGCACATAATGGCTTACTGTCTCAAAAAGAGGAACGGGTTTTAGCTTTTGCGCAAGATGTTTGTGTGTGTGTGTGTGGTGTGTGTGTTTGGCAGCGGCTTGTTTCCACAAAAATTGTTGAAGTTCTCGCTGGCTGTTTTATTTTTAAAGCCCCCCCCCGCCATTAAAAAAAACAAACTATTATTTCCTTGGAAAAAAAATGATAGAGGAAAAGGAGGAGGGCAGAAAAGGATGGAGTTATTTGGGGGGTTGAAAATGATGTGTGTTATTAATCAGAAAGGTTTGACACAAGTGCGTGTCATCTTCTGTGTCGACCCTTGAACATTTTTTTTGCGGGTTTCTCAGCTAGAGCTCCAGGTTCATCAGTGGTGAGATTTCGTGTATTCGACCGTTTTTAAACACGAGGTATCCGCATTCCAGCTTGAATGTATGCGGGGTATATTTATGTTTCCATAACCCACTGAAGGCTGACATGCATTATGGGGTCTTGAACATGCATATTTCATCTCTGCATGTGTATTTAGATGAAAGACATTAAGGCACTGGCAGGTCGTGCACTTGAAGTTGACCTGGGTAGTCATAAAAATCCCCACACTTCAACTCACCAGACTTGGCTGAGGTTCAAACCCAGGACTTGATGGATCCACGATATTGAAGTTGAAGGGTTTTAACCACTGAACTATGGCATGCGTCGAACCTTGAAATAATTTGTATTGTAAATGAGAGAGGTATAAGACAGGTGTTTGTCATCTTGTGTGCTGAAGCCCATGCATTTCTGTACGGCTGTTTGTATATTAATTTGTGTTTCGTGCGTTACAGTGTTGGTGTTCCATGATGACCAAGGACTGGTGGTGCCATCTTTTTTTTGTGGTAAGTATTCAGTTTGTACATTTTGGGGTGGGGGGTTGTGTATAGATGTGTTTATATTTTCTGTTTTTGCTTTCAGTGTTGGTGTTCCCAGATAGCTGAGGACTGATGGTGCCGTCTTTTTTGTTCTGCGGTCAGTACTCAGTGTGTACATTTGTGTCTTGTCCCGGGGGGAGGGGGGGGGGGAGAGGCAGGGGGGGAGGGACAGAGAGGGGGGGGGGAGGGAAATTTCATGTATTTGTGTGTAGGTATGTTCTACATCTGTTCTTTTCTGTGTGTTACATGTTGGCGATGGATAGGACATGTGCTCCGCCAGCAGCCTACAGCCATATCCAGAATCGCCCTATGATGGACTCAGACGGTCAAAGAAAGAGAGGCTGCCCCAAGGAAACTTGGAGAACAGTAGAGAGGGAGATGAAGGAAAAGGGTTGGATACGGGGCCGTCTGGAGCGTGTTTCAGCGACCGACATCAGTGGCAGGCTCTAGTCAAGGTCCTTTGATGCTACCTGAGCACAAAGAGGACTAGATAGATAGAAAGACATGTAAGTACTGCATACGTGTTGTGTTTGTTTATTTAAAACAATTTTTTTTTGAGGATAACAGAATAAGCACTCCATGTGTGTATGCGTTTGTTAATAGCTCGTGCTCACTGCATAAACCACATGCAGGCGATACGTGAGGGGATACAGGTTTATTATTAACATGCTCATACATACGCCATCTGGACAGCTCTCACACCCTCTACTCCCATTCAGGTGCGACAGCTACCAAAACAAATGCAACTTAAACTACTATTTACAGTACATCAACAGCGTTTCTGTAAATTTTGTCATCCGTTCCCACTTGCACATAATGGCTTACTGTCTCAAAAAGAGGAACGGATTTTAGCTTGTGCGCAAGATTTGTGTGTGTGTGTGTGTGTGTGTTTCTTTGGCAGAGTAGCGTGTTTCCACAGAATTTGTTGAGAGTTCTCTCTGGCTGTTTTTTTTTTACCCCCCCCCCCCCCATTTAAAAAAAAACTATTTATTTCCTTGGAAAAAAATGACAGAGGAAAATGGGGAGGATCAGAGAGAAGGATGGAGTTATTTGGGGGGTTGAAAATGATGTGTGTCATAAATCAGGATTGTTTGACACAAGTGCGTGGCGTCTTGTGTCAACCCTTGAACATTTTTTTGCTGTTTCTCAGCTAGAGCTCCGAGGTTCATCAGTGGTGAAATTTCACGTAATGCAACCATTTTGTAACCATCCACCATAGAGGTAGCCACATTCCAGCTTGAGATGTATGCGGGGTTATTTTCATGTATCCATAACGCACCGAAGGCTAACATGCATTATGGGGTCTTGAGCGTGCATATTTCATCTTCTGCATGTGTATTTACATGAAAACATTAAGGCACTGGCAGGTCTGCTCTTGAAGTTGACCTGGGTAGTCATAAAAATCCCCACACTTAACTCACCGGACTTTGCTGAGGTTCAAACCCAGGATTTGATGGATCCATGGTATTGAAGTTGAACGGTCTTAACCACTTGACTGTGGCATCTGTCGAACCTTGAAATGAGTTGTGTTGTAAATGAGAGAGGTATAAGACAGGTGTTTGTCATCTTGTGTGCTGAAGCCCATGCATTTCTCTACAGCTGTTATGTTTATTAATTTGTGTTTGTGCGTTTCAGGGTCAGGGTTCCATAATGACCAAGGACTGGTGGTGCAATCTCTTTTTCTGTGGTAAGTATTCAGTTTGTATAATTTTGGGAAGGAGGGGGTGTGTGTATAGATGGTGTCTATATATTCTGTTTGTGCGTTTCAGTGTTGGTGTTCCCAGATAGCTGAGGACTGATGGTGCCATCTTTTTTTTTCTTTTGCGGTAAGTACTCAGTTTGTACATTTGTGTCTTGTCCTGGGGGAGGGGGGGAGGGGGGGAGAGGTGAGGGGGGGGGGGACAGGGAGGGGGAGAGGGGAATTTCATGTATTTGTGTGTAGGCATGTTCTACATCTGTTCTTTTCTGTGTGTTACATGTTGGCGATGGATAGGACATGTGCTCCGCCAGCAGACTACAGCCATATCCAAATCGCCCTACGATGGACTCCAGACGGTTGAAGAAAGAGAGGCCGCCCCAAGGAAACTTGGAGGAGAAAAGTAGAGAGGGAGATGAAGGAAAAGGGTTGGATATGGGGCCGTCTGGAGCGTGTTTCAGCCGAGCGACATCAGTGGCAGGCTCTAGTCGAGGTTTATGAGCTACCTGAGCACAAAGAGGACTAGATAGATAGATAGACATGTAAGTACTGCATACATGTGTGTGTTTATTTAAAACAATTTTTTTTGAAGATTACAGAATAAGCACTCAGGTGCCTATGTGTGTATGCGTTTGTTAATAGCTCGTGCTCACTGCATAAACCACATGCAGGCGATACGTGAGGGGATACAGGTTTATTATTGACATGCTCATACATACGCCATCTGGACAGCTCTCACACCCTCTACTGCCATTCAGGGGCGACAACTACCAAAACAAACGCAACTGAAACTACTATACACAGTACATCAACAGCGTTTCTGTAAATTTTGTCATTTGTTCCCACTTGCACATAATGGCTTACTGTCTCAAAAAGAGGAATGGGTTTTAGCTTGTGCGCAAGATGGTTTTTTTTGTGTGTGTGTGTTTTTGGCAGTGGCTTGTTTCCACAAAATTTGTTGAAAGTTCTTGCTGGCCGTTTTCTTTTTTAAGCCCCCCCCCCCCCCCCCCGCCATTAAAAAAAAAAAACCTATTCATTTCCTTTGAAAAAAAAATGATAGAGGAAAAGGCAGGAGGGCAGAAAAGGATGGAGTTATTTGGGGGTTTTAAAAATGATGTGTGTTATTAATCAGAAAGGTTTGACACAAGTGCGTGTCGTCTTCTGTGTCGACCCTTGAACATTTTTTTTTGCTGTTTCTCAGCTAGAGCTCCGAGGTTCATGAGTGGTGAAATTTCGCATTATGCGACCATTTTTAAACATCCCCATAGAGGTAGCCACATTCCAGCTTGAGATGTATGCGGGGTATGTTCATGTATCCATAACGCACCGAAGGCTAACATGCATTATGGGGACTTGAGCGTGCATATTTCATCTTCTGCATGTGTATTTAGATGAAAACGTTAAGGCACTGGCAGGTGTGCACTTGAAGTTGACCTGGGTAGTCATAAAAATCCCCACACTTCAACTCACCGGACTTGGCTGAGGTTCAAACCCAGGATTTGATGGATCCATGATATTGAAGTTGAAGGGCTTTAACCACTTAACTTTGGCATGCGTTGAACCTTGAAATAATTTGTGTTGTAAATGAGAGAGGTATAAGACAGGTGTTTGTCATCTTGTGTGCTGAAGTCCATGCATTTCTGTACAGCTGTTATGTATATTAATTTTGTGTTTCTTCGTTACAGTGTTGGTGTTCCATGATGACTGAGGACTGGTGGTGCCATCGAGGCCTTGTGTGCTACCTGAGCACAAAGAGGACTAGATAGACAGATAGACATGTAAGTACTGCATACGTGTGTGTGTGTTTATTTATTTTTAAAAAAAAATTGAAGATAACAGAATAAGCACTAAGGTGCCCTATGTGTGTATGCGTTTGTTAATAGCTCGTGCTCACTGCATAAACCACATGTAGGCAATATGTGAGGAGATACAGGTTTATTATTGACATGCTCATACATACGCCATCTGGACAGCTCTCACACCCTCTACTCCCATTCAGTTGCGACAGCTACCAAAACAAATGCAACTTAAACTACTATTTACAGTACATCAACAGCGTTTCTGTAAATTTTGTCATCCGTTCCCACTTGCACATAATGGCTTACTGTCTCAAAAAGAGGAACAGGTTTTAGCTTGTGCGCAAGATTTGTGTGTGTGTGTGTGTTTCTTTGGCAGAGTAGCGTGTTTCCACAGAATTTGTTGAGAGTTCTCTCTGGCTGTTTTTTTTTTACCCCCCCTCCCCCATTTAAAAAAAACTATTTATTTCCTTGGAAAAAAATGACAGAGGAAAATGGGGAGGATCAGAGAAAAGGATGGAGTTATTTGGGGGGTTGAAAATGATGTGTGTCATAAATCAGGATTGTTTGACACAAGTGCGTGGCATCTTGTGTCAACCCTTGAACATTTTTTTGCCGTTTCTCAGCTAGAGCTCCGAGGTTCATCAGTGGTGAAATTTCACGTAATGCAACCATTTTGTAACCATCCACCATAGAGGTAGCCACATTCCAGCTTGAGATGTATGCGGGGTATTTTCATGTATCCATAACGCACCGAAGGCTAACATGCATTATGGGGTCTTGAGCGTGCATATTTCATCTTCTGCATGTGTATTTACATGAAAACATTAAGGTACTGGCAGGTACTGGTTTTAGCTTGTGCGCAGGATGTTTTGTGTGTGTTTGTGTGTGTTTGTGTGTTGTTTGTGTGTGTGTGTGTGTGTGTGTGTGTGTTTGGCAGAGTGGCTTGTTTCCACATAATTTGAGAGTTCTCGCTGGCTGTTTTTTGTTTTTTTAAAGCCCCCCCCCCATTTTTAAAAACTATTTATTTCCGTAGAAAAAAAATGATAGAGGAAAAGGGGGAGGAGGGGAAAAGGATGGAGTTACTTGGGGGTTTGAAAATGATGTGTGTTATTAATCAGAAAGGTTTGACACAAGTGCGTGTCATCTTCCGTGTCGACCCTTGAAGATTTTTTTTGTGGTGAGATTTCGCATTATACAACCGTTTCTAAACATCCACCATAAAGGTAGCTGCATTCCAGCTTGAGATGTTTGCTGGGTATGTTCAGGTTTCCTTATGCCACCAAAGGCTGACATGCATTATGGGGTCTTGAACGTGCATATTTCATCTTCTGCATGTGTATTTACATAAAAGGCAGTAAGGCACTGACAGGTCTGCACTTGAAGTTAACCTTGGTAGTAAAAAAATTCCCCACACTATAACTCACCGGACTTGGCTGAGGTTCAAACCCAGGACTTGATGGATCCATGATATTGAAGTTGAAGGGCTTTAACCACTTAACTTTGGCATGCGTCGAACCTTGAAATAATTTGTGTTGTAAATGCGAGAAGTATAAGACAGGTGTTTGTCATCTTGTGTGCTGAAGCCCATGCATTTCTGTACAGCTGTTATATATATTAATTTGTGTTTGTTCGTTACAGTGTTGGTGTTCCATGATGACCGAGGACTGGTGGTACCATCTTTTTTATCTGTGGTAAGTATTCAGTTTGTACATTTCGGGGTGGGGGGGGGGTTGTGTATAGATGGTGTTTATATTTTCTGTTTTTGGGTTACAGTGTTGGTGTTCCCAGATAGCTGAGGACTGATTGTGCCATCTTTTTTTTCTGGGGTAAGTACTCAGTGTGTACATTTGTGTCTTGTCCCAGGGGGAGGGGGGGGAGAGGCAAGGGGGGTGGGGGGACAGGGGGGGGGGGTAATTTCATGTGTTTGTGTGTAGGCATGTTCTACATCTGTTCTTTTCTATGTGTTACATGTTGGCGATGGATAGGACATGTGCTCCGCCAGCAGACTACAGCCATATCCACAATCGCCCTACGATGGACTCCAGACGGTCGAAGAAAGAGAGGCCGCCCCAAGGAAACTTGGAGGAGAAAAGTAGAGAGGGAGATGAAGGAAAAGGGTTGGATATTGGGCCGTCTGGAGCGTGTTTCAGCCGACCGACATCAGTGGCGGGTTCTAGTCGAGGCCTTGTGTGCTACCTGAGCACAAAGAGGACTAGATAGATAGAAAGACATGTAAGTACTGCATACGTGTGTGTGTTTGTTTATTTAAAACAATTTTTTTTGAAGATTACAGAATAAGCACTCAGTGTATGCGTTTGTTAATAGCTCGTGCTCACTGCATAAACCACATGCAGGCGATACGTGAGGGGATACAGGTTTATTATTGACATGCTCATACATACGCCATCTGGACAGCTCTCACACGCTCTACTGCCATTCAGGGGCGACAACTACCAAAACAAACCTAACTTAAACTACTATTTACAGTACATCAACAGTGTTTCTGTAAATTTTGTTATCCGTTCCCACTTGCACAGTCGCCACTGTAGTCTAGTGGTTAGGGCGCTGGACTCGTAATCTTAAGGTTGCGGGTTTGATCCTAGCTTTTGGCTATGGCGTTGTGCCCTTGGAAAAGGCACTTTTATGGCTATTTTCTCACCCCACCCATGTGTAAAAAGGGGTACCAACCTTGTGTTGGGGGTTAACCCTGCGATAGACTGGTGTCCTATCCAGGGGGGAGTCTAGGACTCTCAGTCGCTTAACGCCACAGAAACCGGGATAAGCACCGGCCTGATGAGCCTTAGGCTCAGGACAGACTTTAACTTTAACTTTAACCCACTTGCACATAATGGCTTACTGTTTTAAAAAGAATAACGGGTTTTAGCTTGTGTGCAAGATGGTTTTTTTGGGGTGTGTGTGCGTGGTTTTGGCAGAGTGGCTTGTTTCCACAGAATTTGTTGAGAGTTCTTGCTGGCTGTTTTATTTTTTAAGCACCCCCCCCCTTCCCCCCATTTAAAAAACAACAACTATTTCCTTGGATAAAAAATGATAGAGGAAAAGGGGGAGGAGGGAGAAAAGGATGGAGTTATTTGGGGGTTTGAAAATGATGTGTGTTATTAATCAGAAAGGTTTGACACAAGTGGGTGTCATCTTCTGTGTCGACCCGTGAACATTTTTTTTGCCGTTTCTCAGCTAGAGCTCCAAGGTTCAGTGTTGAGATTTCGCGTTATGCAACTGTTTTTAAACATCCACCATAAAGGTAGCCTCATTCCAGCTTGAAATGTATGCTGGGTATGTTCATGTTTCCTTATGCCACTGAATGCCGACATGAATTATTGGGTCTTGAACGTACAGATTTCATCTTCTACTTGTGTATTAATATGAAAAGGATTAAGGCACTGGCAGGTCTGCACTTGAAGTTGACCTGGGTAGTCATAAAAATCCCCACACTTCAAGTCACCGGACTTCGCTGAGGTTCAAACCCAGGATTTGATGGATCCAAGATATTGAAGTTGAACGGTCTTAACCACTTGACTGTGGCATCCGTCGAACCTTGAAATGATTTGTGTTATAAATGAGAGAGGTATGACACAGGTGTTTGTCATCTTGTGTGCTGAAACCCATGTATTTCTGTACAGCTGTTATATTAATTTGTGTTTCTTCGTGACAGTGTTGGTGTTCCATGATGACCAAGGACTGGTGGTGCCATCTTTTTTTTTGTGGTAAGTATTCAGTCTGTACATTTTGGGGTGGGGGGTTGTGTATAGATGGTGTTTATATTTTCTGTTTTTGTGTTTCAGTGTTGATGATCCCAGATAGCTGATGACTGATGACGCCATCTTTCTTTTCTGGGGTAAGTACTCAGTCTGTACATTTGTGTCTTGTCCCGGGGGGAGAGGGAAGAAGGGAGATGGGGGGAGGGGGGGGGAATTTCATGTATTTGTGTGTAGGCATGTTCTAAATCTGTTTTTTTCTGTGTGTTACATGTAAGTACTACGTGCGTGTGTGTGTTTATTTATTTAATAATTTTTTTTTTTTTTGAGGATAACAGAATATGTTCTCATGTGCCCTATGTATGTGTGGGTTTCTGTAAATTTTGTTATCCATTCCCACTTGCACATAATGGCTTACTCTCTCGAAAAGAGGAACAGGTTTTAGCTTGTGTGCAAGATGTTTTGTGTCTGTGTCTGTGTGTGTTCCTTTGGCAAAGTGGCTTGTTTCGACAGAATTAGTTTGAGAGTTCTCACTGGCTGGGTTTTTTTAAAGGCCCCCCCCCCCCCCCAAAAAAAAACAACTTATTTTCTTTTTTGGAAAAAATGACAGAGGAAAAGATCCATGGATCCATGGTATTGAAGTTGAAGATTTTTAACCACTCAACTATGGCATGTGTCAAAACCTTGGAATAATTTGTGTTGTAAATGAGAGATGTGTACAGCTGTTATGTATATTAATTTGTATTTCTTCGTTACAGTGTTGGTGTTCCATGATGACCGAGGACTGGTGGTGCCATCTTTTTTTCTGTGGTAAGTATTCAGTTTGTACATTTCGGGGTGGGGGGTTGTGTATAGATGGTGTTTATATTTTCTGTTTTTGTGTTTCAGTGTTGGTGTTCCCAGATAGCTGATGACTGATGGCGCCATCTTTTTTTCTGGGGTAAGTACTCAGTCTGTACATTTGTGTCTTGTCCCTGGGGGGGGGGGGGGGGGGGGGGTTGATTTACTGTGTTATCTCAGTGTTGTCTTCATTTAGTTAGGTGTACACTTGTGAGTGTTGTATTCATTTAGTCTTCAAATTAGCCTCTTTCTACATGCAGGAACATGAGAGGAAATTTTGTTCTTTTTTTGCATGTGTGTGTGTGTGTTTTGTGTGTGTGGTGTGTGTGTGTGTGTGTGTGTGTGTGTGTGTGTGTGGTGTGTGTGTGTGTGTGGTGTGTGTGTGATTGTCAGTGACTAAAGTATTTATTGTGTGTTCACAGGGTTGGCACACGCAGACAGCTGAAGACTGCAGAGAGAGGAGTCAGGATTTGCTGAATGGGGATCTACATGCAGGTGAGTGCTGTGCATACCACTGACAGTCACAGCAGAGTTCTCTGCATGAAGTCAGGCTGCTCTCCCCAAGGACAGCATGCCATCTCTAGAGCAGTGCCACCTATTTGAAATTTAATAAAGAAAATTGTCTGCATGTGTATTTGTTTAGCTATCAGAGTTGTGATTCTGTACAGAATTTTTGCCAGGAAAAACTCTCTTTTTGCAGTTTTTTTTTTTTTTTTTTTTTTTTTTTTACATGTGAGGGACAGTTTTTTAAATATTAATTCTACAAGCTCACATATTAAAAACTTTATAAATTTGTTTTTTTTTTTTTTTGTTAATTATTTGAGAAATGAGCATAATTACAATTAGTAGATGTCTTTATTATAAAAAAAATATAAATTCAATATTGGTTTGGAATGCATAACTTGCCTATCACATGTATGTGTCTACACTCTTATCAAATTTCAGTGGGGTTGTCACAAGCTCCCTATTGAGGTTAGACATTTTCTTAATATTCCAGGAAGAAGAATATTGTTGCAAATGCAATTTGTTGGATTCCTTCTGACTTTGTTGTATATTACCAAAAAATAAGTTTGTGTGTGTGAGCATGCATTTTGTCTCTGTGTGTGTGGGTGGGTGTGCTTCATGCATGTTAAAGAGGTAGCTGTTTCTACACGTTCACTGCTGTGTGTTACAGGACTGATGAACCAAGACTGAAGAAATCAGGACAAGAGGCTGCCATCTCCATCACAAGTTAAGTGCTCTGTATGTTTGCGTGTGTGTGTATGTGTGTGTTTACCTGTGACAAGAAGATGAAGGTGAGAAGGTCAGAGGCTGGTCATTTTCTCTTCACCTAACAGCATGTCCAATCCATTGTCACTCTCTTTTTGAAGGCCATGTTTTTACTAACCAACACATATGGCCAGTTCGTGGGGTGGGGTGGGGGGTGGATTAATGGAGTGTTTATGATTTGAGCATTGTGTTCATTTAGTTAGGTGTCTTCAGGTGAGTGTGGGATTCATTTAGTCTTCAAATTAGCATCTTTCTACATGCAGGAACATGAGAGGAATTACGTTTTTGTGCATGTGTGTGTGTGTGTGTGTGTGTGTGTGTGTGTGTGTGTGTGTGTGTGTGTGTGTTTTCATTGTCAGTGACTAAAGTGTCTATTGTGTGTTCACAGGGTTGGCACATGCAGACAACTGAAGACAGGGTACAGAGAGAGGATCAAGCTTGCTGGATGGGGATCTACAGGGCAGGTGAGTGATGTACATACCTCTGTCAGTCACAGCAGAGTTCTCTGCATGAAAGTCAGGCTCAATAGCACTTTGTCCCATTAAAAATTAAAAAAAAAATTGTCTGCATGTGTATTTGTTTAGCTATCAGAGTTGTGATTCTGTACAGAATGTTGCCAGGAACAAACCTCTTTTTGCAGTGTTAGGTTTGTTTGTTGTTTTGTTTTTTACATGTGAGTGACAGTTTTGTTCAAATTTCAATTCTACAAATTTGCATATTAAAGGCTTTTTAAATTTGTTTTTTGTTTTGTTAATGATAAAAGCAATGTGCTTCATGACAATAGTAGATATCTTTATTATAAAAAATATAAATTCAATATTGGTTTGGAAAATACATAACTTACCTATCACATATATGTGTCTACGCTCTTATCAAATTTCAGTGTGGTTGTCACAAGCCCTCTGGTGAGGATAGACATTTTCTTGATATTCCAGGGAAGAAGAATACGTTGCAAATGCAATTTGTTAGATTCCTGCTGACTTTGTTGTTTTATTTCAAAAAAAAAAGTTTGTGTGTGGTGTGCATGCATTTTGTCTCTGTGTGTGTGGATTGGTGTGCTTCATGCATGGTACAGAAGTAGTTATTGTTTCTACATGTTGACTGCTGTGTGTTACAGGGCTGATGAACCAAGACTGAAGAAATCAGGACAGGAGGCTGCCATCTCCATCACAAGTTAAGTGCTCTGTATGTTTGTGTGTGTGTGTTTACCTGTGACAGGAAGATGAAAGGTGAGAAGGTCAGAGGCTGGTCATTTTCTCTTTACCTAACAGCATGTCACCAATCCATTGTCACTCTCTTTTTTTTGATGGCCATGTTTTTACTAACCAACACATATGGCCAGTCGTGGGGTGGGGGTGGGGTTACTGAGTGTTATTTCAGTGTTGTGTTCATTTAGTTACGTGTGCAGAGGTGAGTGTGGTTTTGTTTTGTCTTCAGATTACCATCTTAGTACATGCAGGAACATGAGAGGAATATATATATTTGTGTGTGTGTGTGTGTGTGTGTGTGTGTGTGTGTGTGTGTGTGTGTGTGTGTTGCATTGTCAGTGACTAAAGTATTTATTGTGTGTTCACAGGGTTGGCACATGCAGACAGCTGAAGACTGTGCAGAGAGAGGAGTCAGGATTTGCTGAATGGGGATCTACATGCAGGTGAGTGCTGAGCATACCTCTGTCACTCACAGCAGAATTCTCTGCATAAAATTCAGGCTGCTCTCCCCAAGAAGAGCATGTCATCTCAACAGCAGTGCCACCTATTTAAAGAAAGACTTAAATCATTGAAAAGACTCATATAAAACATTATGTTGGCAGGGTTCGCGATAACCGGTAATTGTCGGTATTTTACCGATTGTAAACAGGGAATACCGAAAATTTTCGAAGCAGCCGGTACCGCGTACCGATTCTGTTTGCCTGTGACCGATTAGAATTTCCGTCTAAAAAAAAAAGTCTGAAGTGACATTTTCTGACAGTCTGTCATGCGCCTGTACTGTGCTTACGCACCTACCCCTTCGTACCACCACTTCCGACGAACATCTTTGGCGCCAGCCTCATTAGCCTAGCACGCAGAACAGCAGGCTTTACTGTGAAAGAATAGAGCTTCGCGCTCTTCTCGGCATGACAGTAACTTCCATTCACAATGAGTAAATGGGCCTAGATTTATTTATTCTTTATTCTTTTAATCTTTTATATCGAGGATAATGGAATAAGCACTCCTGTGCTTTTTTACATCCAGTCCCCATGTTATGCAGTTTTGTAAATGTCATCTGTTCCCACCGGCACAAGCGAAAAGAGAGGGTCTTTGACTATGAATTTGCCCGTTGCTTTGAGAGAGGAGTCGAAAACAAAATTTCTCTAAATTGAATGAAAGATCTAGATGAGCGCTAAGCATAGA
>CM060336.1:40093034-40150534 GCA_030674155.1 Stramonita haemastoma
GGTTCATCAATGGTGAGATTTCGCATTATCAACCGTTTTCTAAACATCCACCATAAAGGTAGCTGCATTCCAGCTTGAGATGTATGCTGGGTATGTTATGTTTCCTTAGCCCACCAAAGGCTGACATGAATTAAGGGTCTTGAACGTGCATATATCAACTTCTGCATGTGTATTTACATAAAAGGCAGTAAGGCACTGACAGGTCTGCACTTGAAGTTAACCTTGGTATAAAAAATTCCCCACACTATAACTCACCGACTTGCTGAGGTTCAAACCCAGGACTTGATGGATCCATGGTATTGAAGTTGAAGGGTTTTAACCACTAACTATGGCATGCGTCGAACCTTGAAATAATTTGTGTTGTAAATGAGAAAGGTGTAACACAGGTGTTTGTCATGTTGTGTGCTGAAACCCATGCATTTTTGTACAGCTGTTATATATATTAATTTCTGTTTGTGCGTTTCAGGGTCAGTGTTTCATGATGACCGAGGACTGGTGGTGCCATCTTTTTTTTCTGTGTAAGTATTCAGTTTGTACATTTTCGGGGGGGGGGGGGGGGGGGGGGGGGGGGGGGGGGGTTGTGTATAGATGGTGTTTTATATTTTCTGTTTTTGGGTTACAGTGTTGGTGTTCCCAGATAGCTGGGACTGATTGTGCCATCTTTTTTTTCTGTGTAAGTACTCAGTGTGACATTTGTGTGCTTGTCCCGGGGGAGGCGGGGGGAGAGGCAAGGGGGTGGGGGGAACAGGGGGGGGGGTAATTTCATGTATTTGTGTGTAGGCATGTTCTACATCTGTTCTTTTCTATGTGTTACATGTTGGCGATGGATAGGACATTGTCTCCGCCAGCAACTACAGCCATATCCAAATCGCCCTATGATGGACTCCAACGGTTGAAGAAAGAGAGGCTGCCCCAAGGAAACTTGGAGGAGAACAGTAGAGAGGGAGATGAAGGAAAAGGGTTGGATATGGGGCCATCTGGAGCGTATTTCAGCCGACTGACATCAGTGGCGGCTCTAGTCGAGGCCTTGTGTGCAAACCTGAGCACAAGGAGGACTAATAGATTGAAAGACATGTAAGTACTGCATACGTGTGTGTGTGTTTATTAAAACAATTTTTTTTGAAGATTACAGAATAAGCACTAAGGTGCCCTATGTGTGTATGCGTTTGTTAATAGCTGGTGTTCACTGCATAAACCACATGCAGGTGATACGTGAGGGATACAGGTTTATTATTGACATGCTCATACATACCCATCTGGACAGCTCTTCACACCCTCTACTGCCATTCAGGGCGACAACTACTAAAACAAACATAACTTTTAACTACTGTTCACAGTAATATCAACAGCGTTTCTGTATATTTTGTCATCCGTTCCCACTTGCACATAAAGGCTTACTGTCTCAAAAAGAGGAACGGTTTTTAGCTTGTGCGCAAGATGTTTGTGTGTGTGTGTGTGTGTGTGTTTTTGGCAGTGGCTTTTTCCACAAAATTTGTTGAAAGTTTCTCGCTAGCCATTTTTTTTTTTAAGCCCCCCCCCCCCCCCCCCGGCATTAAAAAAAAAACTATTCATTTCCTTGGAAAAAAAATGATAGAGAAAAAGGCAGGAGGGCAAAAAAAGGATGGAGTTATTTGGGGTTTGAAAATAATGTGTTTATTAATCAGAAAGGTTTACACAAGTGGGTGTCATCTTCGTTTGCCCCCTCGAACATTTTTTTGCCGTTCTCAGCTAAGTTCCGGGGTTCATCAATGGTAAAATTTCACTTATGCGAACCGTTTTTAAACATCCACCGTAGAGGTAGCTGCATTCCAGCTTGAGATTATGCTGGTATTTTCATGTTTCGAAACCCACTGAAGGCTGACAAAAAATTTTTTGGGTCTTGACGTGCTATTTTATCTCTGCATGTGTAATTTAACATGAAAACTTAAGCACTGGCAGGTGTGCACTTGAAGTTAAAACCGGGGAAAGTCATAAAAATCCCCACCCTACATCTCAACCCGCCCTTGGCTGGGTTCAAACCCCAGGACTTAGGATCCTGTATTGATTTTGAAGGGCTTTAACCACTAACTATGGCATGCGCGAACTTGAAATAATTTGTGTTGTAAATGAAGAAGTATAACACAGGTTTTTCATTTGTGTGCGAAGCCCTGCATTTCTGTACAGCGTTATGTATATTAATTTGTGCTTCTTCGATACATGTTTGGTTCCATGAGACCAGACTGGGGGTACCATCTTTTTTTCTGTGGTAAGTATTCAGTCTGTACTTTTGGGTGGGGGTTGTGAATAGATGGTGTATATTTTTCTGTTTGTGCTTTTCATTTTGGGTGCCCCCAATAGCTGAGGACTGATGGCGGCCATCTTTTTTTCTGGGGTAAGTACTCATTTTTTACTTTGGCCTTGTCCCGGGGGGAGGGGGGGAAGGCAAGGGGGGTGGGGGACAGGGGGGGGGGGGGTAATTTCATTATTTGTGTGAGGCATGTTCTACATCTGTTCTTTTCTATTTTTGACATTTGAGATGGAAAAGGAATGTGCTCCGCCAGCAGACTAACAGCCAATCCAGAATCGCCCAAGATGGACTCCAGACGGCGAAAAAAGAGAGGCTCCCCCAAAGGGAAATTGGAGGAACATAGAGAGGAGATGAAGGAAAAGGGTTGGATATGGGGCCATCAGGAGCGTGTTTCAGATGACCGCATCAGTGGTGGGCTCTAGTCGAGGCCTTGTGTGCTACCTGAGCACAAAGAGGACTAGATAGATAGAAAGACATGTAAGTACTGCATACGTGTGTGTGTTTGTTTATTTAAAACAATTTTTTTGGAAGATTACAGAATAAGCACTAAGGTGCGCTATGTGTGTATGCGTTTTTAATAGCTGGTGCTCACTGCATAAACCACATGCAGGCGATACGTGAGGGGATACAGGTTTATTATTGGCATGCCATACATACGCCATCTGGACAGCTCTCACACCCTCTACTACCCCATGAGGGGCGACAACTACAAAAACAAACATAACTTTAACTACTATTTACAGGTACATCAACAGCGTTTCTGTAAATTTTGTCATCCGTTCCCACTTGCACATAATGGCTTACTGTCTCAAAAAGAGGAACGGGTTTTAGCTTGTGCGCAAGATGGTTTTTTTTTTTTTGTGTGTGTTTTTATGGCAGTGGCTTGTTTCCACAAAAATTTGTTGAAAGTTCTTGCTGGCCGTTTTCTTTTTTAAGCCCCCCCCCCCCCGCCCCCCCCCCCCCCCGCCATTAAAAAAACAAACTATTCATTTTCTTGGAAAAAAAAATGATAGAGGAAAAGGCAGGAGGGCAGAAAAGGATGGAGTTATTTGGGAATTTGAAAATGATGTGTGTTATTAATCAGAAAGGTTTGACACAAGTGCGTGTCATCTTCCGTGTTGACCCTTGAACATTTTTTTTGCCGTTTCTCAGCTAGAGCTCCGAGGTTCATCAAGGGTGAAATTTCACGTTATGCGACCGTTTTTTAAACATCCACCATAGAGGTAGCTGCATTCCACTTGAGATGTATGCTGGGTATGTTCATGTTTTCCGTAACCCACTGAAGGCTGACATAAATTTTTTGGGGTCTTGAACGTGCATATTTGTGACGCTCCACCACATAATGAGACGGAGTGCACATGAGGTCAATTTTTAGTTATTGACATTTATTAATGTGCAATAAAGTGTCCTATCAAATACAAAAAACCGATTGAAAATCGACAATTCTGTGCAACATTATTACAAATTGAAATGATTGACTGCAGATGTGACAAAATGAGATACGGGCAAGTTATTTTAGTAACAGGTTGTCAGAATTAGTGCTTTGGTATTTTCAAAACACATTTAAAAGCAAAAGGAATAAAAATTAAACCTTGATATTTCATTATAAGATAAATAAACAGATTTACTTTGATAATCAATCAAATCACAAAATTGACAACTGACCCCCACCTGCCTTTAAATGGCTCCTAGCGCAAAATTAGGTAATGTGCTAAGCGACTCATTTCGTGTGGAGCGCCACATTTCATCTTCTGCATGTGTATATTAGATGAAACATTAAGCACTGGCAGGTGTGCACTTGAAGTTGACCTGGGTAGTCATAAAAATCCCCACACTACATCTCACCGGACTTGCTGAGGTTCAAACCCAGGACTTGATGGATCCATGATATTGAAGTTGAAGGGCTTTAACCACTGAACTATGGCATGCGTCGAACCTTGAAATAATTTGTGTTGTAAATGAGAGAAGTATAACACAGGTGTTTGTCATCTTGTTGCTGAAGCCCAAAGCATTTTTGTACAGCTGTTTTTGTATATTAATTTGTGTTTCTTTGTTACAGTGTTGGTGTTCCATGATGACTGAGGACTGGTGGTACCATCTCTTTTTCTGTGGTAAGTATTCAGTTTGTACATTTCGGGGGGGGGGGGGGGGGTTGTGTATAGATGTGTATATATTTTCTGTTTTTGGGTTACAGTGTTGGTGTTTTCCCCGATAGCTGAGGACTGATGGTGCCATCTTTTTTTTTTTGGGTAAGTACTCAGTGTGTACATTTGTGTCTTGTCCCGGGGGAGGGGGGGGAGAGGCGAGGGGGGGGGGGGGGGACAGGGGGGGGGGGGTAATTTCATGTATTTGTGTGTAGACATGTTCTACATCTGTTCTTTTCTATGTGTTTACATGTTGGCGATGGATAGGACATGTGCTCCGCCAGCAGACTACAGCCATATCCAGAATCGCCCTACGATGGACTCCAGACGGTTGAAGAAAGAGAGGCTGCCCCAAGGAAACTTGGAGGAGAAAAGTAGAGAGGGAGATGAAGGAAAAGGGTTGGATATGGGGCCATCTGGAACGTGTTTCAGCCGACCGACATCAGTGGCAGGCTCTAGTCGAGGCCTTGTGTGCTACCTGAGCACAAAGAGGACTAGACAAATAGAAAGACATGTAAGTACTGCATACGTGTGTGTGTTTGTTTTATTTAAAACAATTTTTTTGGAAGATTACAGAATAAGCACTAAGGTGCGCTATGTGTGTATGCGTTTGTTAATAGCTGGTGCTCACTGCATAAACCACATGCAGGCGATACGTGAGGGGATACAGGTTTTATTATTGGCATGCTCATACATACGCCATCTGGACAGCTCTCACACCCTCTACTCCCATTCAGGCGCGACAACTACCAAAACAAACGCAACTTAAACTACTATTCACAGTATATCAACAGCGTTTCTGTAAATTTTGTCATCCGTTCCCACTTCACATAATGGCTTACTGTCTTGAAAAGAGGAACGGGTTTTAGCTTGTGCGCAAGATGTTTTGTGTGTGTGTGTGTGTGTGTTGTGTGTGTGTGTGTGTGTGTGTGTTGTGTGTCTTTTGCAGAGTGGCTTGTTTCTACAGAATTTGTTGAAAGTTCCCGCTGGGTTTTTTACTTTTTAAGCCCCCCCCCCCCCCCATTTTTTAAAAACCTATTTATTTCCGTAGAAAAAAATGATAGAGGAAAAGGGGGAGGATCAGAGAAAAGGATGAAGTTATTTGGGGGTTTGAAAATGATGGTGTTATTAATCAGAAAGGTTTGACACAAGTGCGTGTCGTCTTCTGTGTCGACCCTTGAACATTTTTGTTGCCGTTTCTCAGCTAGAGCTCCGAGGTTCATCAGTGGTGAAATTTCGCATTATGCGACCATTTTTAAAACATCCCCATAGAGGTAGCTGCATTCCAGCTTGAGATGTATGCTGGGTATTTTCATGTTTCCATAACCCACTGAAGGCTGACATGCATTATGGGTCTTGAACATGCATATTTCATCTTCTGCATGTGTATTTAGATGAAAACATTAAGGCACTGGCAGGTGTGCACTTGAAGTTGACCTGGTAGTCAAATAAATCCCCACACTTCAACTCACCAGACTTCACTGACGTTCAAACCCAGGACTTGATGGGTCCATGATATTGAAGTTGAAGGGTTTTTAACCACTTGACTGTGGCATGCGTTGAAACCTTGAAATAATATGTGTTGTAAATGAGAGAAGTATAAGACAGGTGTTTGTCATCTTGTGTGCTGAAGCCCATGCATTTCTGTACAGCTGTTATGTATATTAATTTGTGTTTCTTCGTTACAGTGTTGGTATTCCATGATGACCGAGGACTGGTGGTACCATCTTTTTTTGTGGTAAGTATTCAGTTTGTACATTTCGGGGGGGGTGGGGGTGGGGGTTGTGTATAGATAGTGTTTATATTTTCTGTTTTTGGGTTACAGTGTTGGTGTTCCCAGATAGCTGAGGACTGATTGTGCCATCTTTTTTTTCTGTGGTAAGTACTCAGTGTGTACATTTGTGTCTTGTCCTGGGGGGAGGGGGGGGGGCAGAGGCAAGGGGGGGACAGGGAGGGGGGGGGAATTTCATGTATTTGTGTGTAGACATGTTCTACATCTGTTCTTTTCTATGTGTTACATGTTGGCGATGGATAGGACATGTGCTCCGCCAGCAGACTACAGCCATATCCAGAATCGCCCTACGATGGACTCCAGACGGTCGAAGAAAGAGAGGCTGCCCCAAGGAAACTTGGAGGAGAACAGTAGAGAGGAAGATGAAGGAAAAGGGTTGGACATGGGCCGTCTGGAGCGTGTTTCAGCCGACCGACATCAGTGGCGGTTCTAGTCGAGGCCTTATGTGCTACCTGAGCACAAAGAGGACTAGATAACAGATAGACATGTAAGTACTGCGTACGTGTGTGTGTGTGTGTGTTTATTAAAATTTTTTTTTTGACGATAACAGAATAAGTACTCAGGTGCCCTATGTGTGTATGTGTTTGTTAATAGCTGGTGCTCACTGCATAAACCACATGCAGGCGATACGTGAGGGGATACAGGTTTATTATTGACATGCTCATACATACGCCATCTTGACAGCTCTCACACCCTCTACTCCCATTCAGTGCGACAACTACCAAAACAAACACAACTTAAACTACTATTTACAGTACATCAACAGCGTTTCTGTAAATTTTGTCATCCGTTCCCACTTGCACATAATGGCTTACTGTCTTGAAAAGAGGAATGGGTTTTAGCTTGTGCGCAGGATGTTTTGTGTGTGTGGTGTGTGTGTGTGTGTGTGTGTGTGTGTGTGTATGTGTGTGTGTGTGTGCTTTTGGCAGAGTGGCTTGTTTCTACAGAATTTGTTGAAAGTTAAGCCCCCCCCCCCCCCCCCCCCCCCCCCCCCCATTTTTTAAAAACCTATTTATTTCCGTAGAAAAAAAATGATAGAGGAAAAGGGGGAGGATCAGAGAAAAGGATGGAGTTATTTGGGGGTTTGAAAATGATGTGCGTTATTAATCAGAAAGGTTTGACACAAGTGCGTGTCATCTTCCGTGTCGACCCTTGAAAATTTTTTTTGCCGTTTCTCAGCTAGAGCTCCAAGGTTCATCAATGGTGAGATTTCACGTTATGCGACCGTTTTTAAACATCCACCGTAGAGGTAGCTGCATTCCAGCTTGAGATGTATGCTGGGTATGTTCATGTTTCCGTAACCCACTGAAGGCTGACATAAATTTTTGGGGTCTTGAACGTGCATATTTCATCTTTTGCATGTGTATTTAGATGAAGACATTAAGGCACTGCAGGTCTGCCCTTGAATTTGACCTGGTAGTCCTAAAAATCCCCACACTTCAACTCACGCGACTTCGCTGAGGTTCAAAGCCAGATTTGATGGATCCATGGTATTGAAGTTGAAGGGTTTTAAACCACTTAACTATGGCATGCGTTGAACCTTGAAATAATTTGTGTTGTAAATGAGAGAAGTATAAGACAGGTGTTTGTCATCTTGTGTGCTGAAGCCCATGCATTTCTGTACAGCTGTTATGTATATTAATTTGTGTTTCTTCGTTACAGTGTTGGTATTCCATGATGACCGAGGACTGGTAGTACCATCTTTTTTTATCTGTGGTAAGTATTCAGTTTGAAACATTTCGGGGGGGGTTGTGTATAGATGGTGTTTATATTTTCTGTTTTTGGTTACAGTGTTGGTGTTCCCAGATAGCTGAGGACTGATTGTGCCATCTTTTTTTTCTGCGGTAAGTACTCAATCTGTACATTTGTGTCTTGTCCCGGGGGAGGGGGGTGGGGGAGAGAGCAAAGGGGGGTGGGGGACAGGGGGGGGGGTAAATTTCATGTATATGTGTGTAGGCATGTTCTACATCTGTTCTTTTCTGTGTGTTACATGTTGGTGATGGATAGGACATGTGCTCCACCAGCAGACTACAGCCATATCCAGAATCGCCCTATGATGGACTCCAGACGGTTGAAGAAAGAGAGGCTGCCCCAAGGAAACTTGGAGGAGAAAAGTAGAGAGGGAGATGAAGGAAAAGGGTTCGATATTGGGCCATCTGGAGCGTGTTTCAGCCGACCGACATCAGTGGCAGGCTCTAGTCGAGGCCTTGTGTGCTACCTGAGCACAAAGAGGACTAGATAGATAGAAAGACATGTAAGTACTGCATACGTGTGTGTGTTTGTTTATTTAAAACAATTTTTTTTAAGATTACAGAATAAGCACTAAGGTGCCCTATGTGTGTATGCGTTTGTTAATAGCTGGTGCTCACTGCATAAACCACATGCAGGCAATATGTGAGGAGATACAGGTTTATTATTGACATGCTCATACATACTCCATCTGGACAGCTCTCACACCCTCTACTCCCATTCAGGGGCGACAACTACTAAAACAAACATAACTTTTAACTACTGTTCACAGTATATCAACAGCGTTTCTGTAAATTTTGTCATCCGTTCCCACTTTGCACATAATGGCTTATTGTCTCGAAAAGAGGAACGGGTTTTAGCTTGTGCGCAAGATGTTTGTGTGTGTGTGTGTGTGTGTGTGTGTGTGTGGTGTGTGTGTGTGTGTGTGTGTGTTTGGCAGTGGCTTTTTTCCACAAAAATTGTTGAAAGTTCTCGCTGGCCGTTTTAGTTTTTAAGCCTCCCCCCCCCCCCCCGCCATTAAAAAAACAAACTATTCATTTCCTTGGAAAAAAAATGATAGAGGAAAAGGCAGGAGGGCAGAAAAGGATGGAGTTATTTGGGAATTTGAAAATCATGTGTGTTATTAATCAGAAAGGTTTGACACAAGTGCGTGTCATCTTCTGTGTCGACCCTTGAACATTTTTTTTGCCGTTTCTCAGCTAGAGCTCCAAGGTTCATCAATGGTGAGATTTCGTGTATTCGACCATTTTTAAACAGAGGTATCCGCAATCCAGCTTGAGATGTATGCTGGGTATTTTCATGTTTCCATAACCCACTGAAGGCTGACATGCATTATGGGGTCTGCAACATGGATATTTTATCTCCTGCATGTGTATTTACATGAAAACATTAAGGCACTGGCAGGTCTGCACTTGAAGTTGACTTGGGTAGTCCTAAAAATCCCCACACTTCAACTCAGCGGACTTCGCTGAGGTTCAAACCCAGGACTTGATGGATCCAAGGTGTTTGAAGTTGAAGGGTTTTAACCACTGAACTATGGCACACGTCGAACCTTGAAATAATTTGTGTTGTAAACAAGAGAGGTATAAGACAGGTGTTTGTCATCTTGTGTGCTGAAGCCCATGCATTTCTGTACAGCTGTTATGTATATTAATTTGTTTCTTTGTTACAGTGTTGGTGTTCCATAATGACCAAGGACTGGTGGTGCCATCTTTTTTTTGTGGTAAGTATTCAGTCTGTACATTTTGGGGGGGGAGGGGGGTTTGTGTATAGATGGTGTCTATATATTTTGTTTTTGCGTTTCAGTGTTGGTGTTCCCAGATAGCTGAGGACTGATGGCGCCATCTTTTTTTTCTGGGTAAGTACTCAGTCTGTACATTTGTGTCTTGTCCTAGGGGGAAGGTGGGGAGAGGCGAAGGGGGGGGGGGGGAATTTCATGTATTTGTGTGTAGGCATGTTCTACATCTGTTCTTTTCTGTGTGTTACATGTTGGTGATGGATAGAACATGTGCTCCACCAGCAGACTACAGCCATATCCAGAATCACCCTACAATGGACTCCAGACGGTTGAAGAAAGAGAGGCCGCCCCAAGGAAACTTGGAGGAGAACAGTAGAGAGGGAGATGAAGGAAAAGGGTTGGACATGGGGCCGTCAGGAGCGTGTTTCAGCCGACCGACATCAGTGGCAGGCTCTAGTTGAGGCCTTATGTGCTACCTGAGCACAAAGAGGACTAGATAGGTATGGATAAACATGTAAGTACTGCGTACGTGTGTGTGTTTATTTATTAAAAATTTTTTTTTTGAGGATAACAGAATAAGCACTCAGGTGCCCTATGTGTGTATGCGTTTGTTAATAGCTAGTGCTCACTGCATAAACCACATGCAGGCAATACGTGAGGGGATACAGGTTTATTATTGACATGTTCATACATACGCCATCTGGACAGCTCTCACACCCTCTACTCCCATTCAGGCGCGACAACTACCAAAACAAATGCAACTTAAACTACTATTTACAGTATATCAACAGCGTTTCTGTAAATTTTGTCATCTGTTCCCACTTGCACATAATGGCTTACTGTCTCAAAAAGAGAAACGGGTTTTAGCTTGTGTGCAGGATGTTTTGTGTGTTGTGTGTGTGTGTGTGTGTGTGTGTGTGTGTGTGTGTGTGTGTGTGTGTGTGTTTGGCAGAGTGGCTTTTTTCCACAGAATTTGTTGAGAGTTCTCGCTGGCTGTTTTTTTTTTTTTTTAAGCCCCCCCCCCCCCCCATTTTTAAAAACTATTTATTTCCCTGGAAAAAAATGACAGAGGAAAAGGGGGAGGATCAAAGAAAAGGATGGAGTTATTTGGGGGTTTGAAAATGATGTGTGTCATAAATCAGGATTGTTTGACACAAGTGCGTGTCATCTCCCGTGTCGACCCTTGAACATTTTTTTAGCTGTTTCTTGGCTAGAGCTCCGAGGTTCATCAGTGGTGAGATATCGCGTTATGCAACCATTTTTAAACATCCACCTTAAAGGTAGCCGCATTCCAGCTTGAAATGTATGCTGGGTATGTTCATGTTTCCTTATGCCACCAAAGGGTGACATGAATTATTGGGTCTTGAACGTACATATTTCATCTTCTGCATGTGTATTTAGATGAAAACATTAAGGTACTGGCAGGTCTGCACTTGAAGTTGACCTGGGTAGTCCTAAAAATCCCCACACTTCAACTCACCAGGCTTGGCTGAGGTTCAAACCCAGGACTTGATGGATCCATGGTATTGAAGTTGAAGGGTTTTAACCACTTAACTATGGCATGCGTTGAACCTTGAATTAATTTGTGTTGTTGTAAATGAGAGAAGTATAACACAGGTGTTTGTCATCTTGTGTGCTGAAGCCCATGCATTTCTGTACAGCTTTTATGTATATTAATTTGTGTTTCTTTGTTACAGTGTTGGTGTTCCATGATGACTGAGGACTGGTGGTACCATCTTTTTTATCTGTGGTAAGTATTCAGTTTGTACATTTCGGGGTGGGGGGGGGGTTGTGTATAGATGGTGTTTATATTTTCTGTTTTTTGGGTTACAGTGTTGGTGTTCCCAGATAGCTGAGGACTGATTGTGCCATCTTTTTTTTCTGCGGTAAGTACTCAGTGTGTGCATTTGTGTCTTGTCCCGGGGGGAGGGGGGGGGGAGAGGCAAGGGGGGTGGGGGGACAGGGGGGGGTAATTTCATGTATTTGTGTGTAGGCATGTTCTACATCTGCCGCCGCTGTGGCCTAGTGGTTAGGGCGTTGTACTCGTAATCTAAAGGTTGCGGGTTCGATCCCAGCTATTCCGCTATGGCGTTGTGCCCTTGGAAAAGGCACTTTACGGCTATTTTCTCACCCCACCCAGGTGTAAAAGGGGTACCAACCTTGTGTTGGGGGTTAACCCTGCGATAGACTGGCGTCCTATCCAGGGGGGAGTCTATGACTCTCAGTCGCTTAACGCCACAGAAACCGGGATAAGCACCGGCCTGATGAGCCTTATGGCTCGGGACAGACTTTAACTTTTTAATGTTCTACATCTGTTCTTTTCTATGTGTTACATGTTGGCGATGGATAGGACATGTGCTCCGCCAGCAGACTACAGCCATATCCAGAATCGCCCTACGATGGACTCCAGACGGTTGAAGAAAGAGAGGCTGCCCCAAGGAAACTTGGAGGAGAAAAGTAGAGAGGGAGATGAAGGAAAAGGGTTGGATATTGGGCCGTCTGGAGCGTGTTTCAGCCGACCGACATCAGTGGCGGGTTCTAGTCGAGGCCTTGTGTGCTACCTGAGCACAAAGAGGACTAGATAGATAGAAAGACATGTAAGTACTGCATACATGTGTGTGTTTGTTTATTTAAAACAATTTTTTTTGAAGATTACAGAATAAGCACTCAGGTGCCCTATGTGTGTATGCATTTGTTAATAGCTGGTGCTCACTGCATAAACCACATGCAGGCGATACGTGAGGGGATACAGGTTTATTATTGACATGCTCATACATACGCCATCTGGACAGCTCTCACACGCTCTACTGCCATTCAGGGGCGACAACTACCAAAACAAACCTAACTTAAACTACTATTTACAGTACATCAACAGTGTTTCTGTAAATTTTGTTATCCGTTCCCACTTGCACAGTCACCACTGTAGTCTAGTGGTTAGGGCGCTGGACTCGTAATCTTAAGGTTGCGGGTTTGATCCTAGCTTTTGGCTATGGCGTTGTGCCCTTGGAAAAGGCACTTTTATGGCTATTTTCTCACCCCACCCATGTGTAAAAGGGGTACCAACCTTGTGTTGGGGGTTAACCCTGCGATAGACTGGTGTCCTATCCAGGGGGGAGTCTAGGACTCTCAGTCGCTTAACGCCACAGAAACCGGGATAAGCACCGGCCTGATGAGCCTTAGGCTCAGGACAGACTTTAACTTTAACTTTAACCCACTTGCACATAATGGCTTACTGTTTTAAAAAGAATAACGGGTTTTAGCTTGTGTGCAAGATGGTTTTTTTGGGGTGTGTGTGCGTGGTTTTGGCAGAGTGGCTTGTTTCCACAGAATTTGTTGAGAGTTCTTGCTGGCTGTTTTATTTTTTAAGCACCCCCCCTCTTCCCCCCATTTAAAAAACAACAACTATTTCCTTGGATAAAAAATGATAGAGGAAAAGGGGGAGGAGGGAGAAAAGGATGGAGTTATTTGGGGGTTTGAAAATGATGTGTGTTATTAATCAGAAAGGTTTGACACAAGTGGGTGTCATCTTCTGTGTTGACCCGTGAACATTTTTTTTGCCGTTTCTCAGCTAGAGCTCCAAGGTTCAGTGTTGAGATTTCGCGTTATGCAACTGTTTTTAAACATCCACCATAAAGGTAGCCTCATTCCAGCTTGAAATGTATGCTGGGTATGTTCATGTTTCCTTATGCCACTGAATGCCGACATGAATTATTGGGTCTTGAACGTACAGATTTCATCTTCTGCTTGTGTATTAACATGAAAAGGATTAAGGCACTGGCAGGTCTGCACTTGAAGTTGACCTGGGTAGTCATAAAAATCCCCACACTTCAAGTCACCGGACTTCGCTGAGGTTCAAACCCAGGATTTGATGGATCCAAGATATTGAAGTTGAACGGTCTTAACCACTTGACTGCGGCATCTGTCGAACCTTGAAATGATTTATGTTATAAATGAGAAAGGTGTGACACAGGTGTTTGTAATGTTGTGTGCTGAAGCCCATGTATTTCTGTACAGCTGTTATATTAATTTGTGTTTCTTCGTGACAGTGTTGGTGTTCCATGATGACCAAGGACTGGTGGTGCCATCTTTTTTTTTGCGGTAAGTATTCAGTCTGTACATTTTGGGGTGGGGGGTTGTGTATAGATGGTGTTTATATTTTCTGTTTTTGTGTTTCAGTGTTGATGATCCCAGATAGCTGAGGACTGATGACGCCATCTTTCTTTTCTGGGGTAAGTACTCAGTCTGTACATTTGTGTCTTGTCCCGGGGGGAGAGGGAAGAAGGGAGATGGGGGGAGGGGGGGGGGGAATTTCATGTATTTGTGTGTAGGCATGTTCTAAATCTGTTTTTTTCTGTGTGTTACATGTAAGTACTACGTGCGTGTGTGTGTTTATTTATTTAATAATTTTTTTTTTTTTGAGGATAACAGAATATGTTCTCATGTGCCCTATGTATGTGTGGGTTTCTGTAAATTTTGTTATCCATTCCCACTTGCACATAATGGCTTACTCTCTCGAAAAGAGGAACAGGTTTTAGCTTGTGTGCAAGATGTTTTGTGTCTGTGTCTGTGTGTGTTCCTTTGGCAAAGTGGCTTGTTTCGACAGAATTAGTTTGAGAGTTCTCACTGGCTGGGGTTTTTTTTAAGGCCCCCCCCCCAAAAAAAAACTTATTTTCTTTTTTGGAAAAAAATGACAGAGGAAAAGATCCATGGATCCATGGTATTGAAGTTGAAGGGTTTTTAACCACTAAACTATGGCATGTGTCAAACCTTGGAATAATTTGTGTTGTAAATGAGAGATGTGTACAGCTGTTATGTATATTAATTTGTATTTCTTCGTTACAGTGTTGGTGTTCCATGATGACCGAGGACTGGTGGTGCCATCTTTTTTTCTGTGGTAAGTATTCAGTTTGTACATTTCGGGGTGGGGGGTTGTGTATAGATGGTGTTTATATTTTCTGTTTTTGTGTTTCAGTGTTGGTGTTCCCAGATAGCTGATGACTGATGGCGCCATCTTTTTTTCTGGGGTAAGTACTCTGTATGTTTGTGTCTTGTCCCCGGGGGGGGGGGGGGGGTTGATTTACTGTGTTATTTCAGTGTTGTCTTCATTTAGTTAGGTGTACACTTGTGAGTGTTGTATTCATTTAGTCTTCAAATTAGCCTCTTTCTACATGCAGGAACATGAGAGGAATTTTTTTTTTTTGCGTGTGTGTGTGTGTGTGTGTGTGTGTGTGTGTGTGATTGTCAGTGACTAAAGTATTTCTTGTGTGTTCACAGGGTTGGCATATGCAGACAGCTGAAGACTGCAGAGAGAGGATTCAGGATTTGCTAAATAGGGATCTACATGCAGGTGAGTGTTGTGCATACCTCTGTCAGTCACAGCAGAGATCTGTACATGAAAGTCAGGCAGCTCTCCCCAGGGAGAGCATGTGGTCTCAAGAGCAGTGCCACCTATTTGAAATTAAAAAAAGAAAATTGTCTGCATGTGTATTTGTTTAGCTATCAGAGTTGTGATTCTGTACAGAATGTTGCCAGGAAACGCTCTCTTTTTGCAGTGTTTATTTATTTATTTATTTTTTTTACATGTGAGGGACAGTTTTGTTCAAATATTAATTCTACAAGCTCACATATTAAAAACTTTATAAATTTGTTTTTTTGTTTTGTTAATTATTGGAGAAATGAGCATAATTACAATAGTAGATGTCTTTATCATAAAAAAAAAATCAATATTGGTTTGGAAAATACATAACTTGCCTATCGCATGTATGAGTCTACGCTCTTATCAAATTTCATTGTGGTTGTCACAAGCTCTCTGTTGAGGTTAGACATTTTCTTATTGTTCCAGGGAAGAAGAATATGTTGCAAATGCAATTTGTTGGATTCCTTCTGACTTTGTTGTATATTACCAAAAAAAAGTTTGTGTGTGTGAACATGCATTTTGTCTGTGTGTGTGTGGGTGGGTGTGCTTCATGCATGTTAAAGAGGTAGCTGTTGTTTCTACATGTTCACTGCTATGTGTTACAGGGCTGATGAACCAAGACTGAAGAAATCAGGACACGAGGCTGACATTTCCATCACAAGTTAAGTGCTCTGTATGTTTGCGTGTGTGTGTGTTTACCTGTGACAGGAAGATAAAAAGTGAGAAGGTCAGAGGCTGGTCATCTTCTCTTCACTTAAGAGCATGTCACCAATCCATTGTCACTCTCTTTTTGATGGCCATGTTTTTACTAACCAACACATATGGCGAGTCGTGGGGTGGGGTGGGGTGGGGGTGGGGGGGGGGGATTAAGGGAGTGTTTTTGATTTGAGCATTGTGTTCATTTAGTTAGGTGTCTTCAGGTGAGTGTGGGATTCATTTAGTCTTCGAATTAGCATCTTTCTACATACAGGAACATGAGAGGGATTTTGTTTTTTTGCATGTGTGTGTGTGTGTGTGTGTTGCATTGTCAGTGACTAAAGTGTCTATTGTGTGTTCACAGGGTTGGCACTTGCAGACAGCTGAAGACAGGGCACAGAGAGAGGAGTCAGGACTTGCTGGATGGAGATCTACAGGGCAGGTGAGTGCTGTACATACCTCTGTCAGTCACAGCAGAGTTCTCTGCATGAAAGTCAAGCTCAATAGCACTTTGTCCCATTAAAATTTTTTAAAAAATTGTCTGCATGTGTATTTGTTTAGCTATCAGAGTTGTGATTCTGTACAGAATGTTGCCAGGAAAAACTCTTTTTGCAGTGTTTGGTTTGTTGTTGTTGTTTTTTACACGTGAGGGACAGTTTTGTTCAAATATCAATTCTACAAATTTGCATATTAAAGGCTTTTTAAATTTGTGTTTTGTTTTGTTAATGAGAAGAGCAATGTGCTTCATGACAATAGTAGATGTCTTTATTATATAAATATAAATTTAATATTGGTTTGGAAAATACATAACTTGCCTATCACATGTATGAGTCTACGCTTTTATCAAATTTCATCATGGTTGTCACAAGCTCTCAGGTGAGGTTAAACATTTTCTTAATATTCCAGGGAAGAAGAATACGTTGCAAATACAATTTGTTGGAATATATCTGACTTTGTTGTATATTTCCAAAAAAAACAGTTTGTGTGTGCATGCATTTTGTCTCTGTGTGTGTGGATGGGTGGGCTTCATGCATGTTAAAGAAGTAGCTATTGTTTCTACATGTTCACTGCTGTGTGTTACAGGGCTGATGAACCAAGACTGAAGAAATCAGGACAAGAGGCTGCCATCTCCATCACAAGTTAAGTGCTCTGTATGTTTGCGTGTGTGTGTGTTTACCTGTGACAGGAAAATGAAAAGTGAGAAGGTCAGAGGCTGGTCATCTTCTCTTCACTTAAGAGCATGTCACCAATCCATTGTCACTCTCTTTTTGATGGCCATGTTTTTACTAACCAACACATATGGCCAGTCAAGGGGTGGGGTAGGGGGTGGGATTAACGGAGTGTTTTTGATTTGAGCATTGTGTTCATTTAGTTAGGTGTCTTCAGGTGAGTGTGGGATTCATTTAGTCTTCAAACTAGCCTCTTTCTACATGTAAGAACATGAGAGGAATTTTGTTTTTTTGCCTGTGTGTGTGTGTTGCATTGTCAGTGACTTAAGTGTCTATTGTGTGTTCACAGGTTGGCACATGCAGACAGCTGAAGACAGGGCACAGAGAGAGGAGACAGGGCTTGCTGGATGGGGATCTACAGGGCAGGTGAGTGCTGTACATACCTCTGTCAGTCACAGCAGAGTTCTCTGCATGAAAGTCAGGCTCAATAGCACTTTGTCCCATTAAAAATTAATTTAAAAAATTGTCTGCATGTGTATTTGTTTAGCTATCAGAGTTGTGATTCTGTACAGAATGTTGCCAGGAAAAACTCTTTTTGTAGTGTTTGTTTGTTGTTGTTTTTTACATGTGAGTGACAGTTTTGTTCAAATATCAATTCTACAAATTTGCATATTAAAGGCTATTTAAATTTGTTTTTTGTTTTGTTAATGATAAGAGCAATGTGCTTCATGACAATAGTAGATATCTTTATTATAAAAATATAAATTCAATATTGGTTTGGAAAATACATAACTTACCTATCACATATATGTGTCTACGCTCTTATCAAATTTCAGTGTGGTTGTCACAAGCCCTCTGGTGAGGATAGACATTTTCTTGATATTCCAGGGAAGAAGAATACGTTGCAAATGCAATTTGTTGGATTCCTTCTGACTTTGTTGTATATTTCCAAAAAAAAAGTTTGTGTGTGTGTGCATGCATTTTGTCTCTGTGTGTGTGGATGGGTGTGCTTCATGCATGGTACAGAAGTAGTTATTGTTTCTACATGTTCACTGCTGTGTGTTACAGGGCTGATGAACCAAGACTGAAGAAATCAGGACAAGAGGCTGCCATCTCCATCAAAAGTTAAATGCTCTGTATGTTTGCGTGTGTGTGTGTGTTTACCTGTGACAGGAAGATGAAAGGTGAGAAGGTCAGAGGCTGGTCATTTTCTCTTCACCTAACAGCATGTCACCAATCCATTGTCACTCTCTTTTTGATGGCCATGTTTTTTACTAACCAACACATATGGCCAGTCGTGGGGTGTTGGTGGGGTTACTGAGTGTGTTATTTCAGTGTTGTGTTCATTTTGTTACGTGTGCAGAGGTGAGTGTAGTGTTTGTTTTGTCTTCAGATTACCATCTTAGTACATGCAGGAACATGAGAGGAATATATATTTGTGTGTGTGTGTGTGTGTGTGTGTGTGTGTGTGTGTGTGTGTGTGTGTGTGTGTGTGTGTGTGTTGCATTGTCAGTGACTAAAGTATTTATTGTGTGTTCACAGGTTTGGCACATACAGACAGCTGAAGACTGTACAGAGAGAGAGGAGTCAGGATTTGCTGAATGAGGATCTACATGCAGGTGAGTGCTGAGCATACCTCTGTCACTCACAGCAGAATTCTCTGCATAAAATTCAGGCTGCTCTCCCCAAGAAGAGCATGTCATCTTAACAGCAGTGCCACCTATTTAAAGAAAGACTTAAATCATTGAAAAGACTCATATAAAACATTATGTTGGATTCCATCTCACTTTGGTGTATATTACAAAAAAAAGCTTGTGTTTGTCTTTGTGTTTCTATGCTTATTGCATTATCCTCAATATTAAAGAAAGAATAAATAAATAAATAAAGCACGCACACACACACATAAACGTTCATACGTGCGTGCACACATGCACACAATGAGATTGAAAAGAAATTATTTTAGAAATATGATAAAATGTCAAACAAGAAAGTTATATCGGGTGACAATATCATCCATGCTTTTAGGTTCACACTTTATAAAGACAAAAAACAAAAACTGGAACGAAAACCCCAAAAGTTGTACTTATACCATAACAGTCAAACAAACCAAAAAATCAGTCTACGTGTAATAGAGTGCAGATATTTGATCTGCCGCGTCTCTGTACAGCTTCTCGGAATGACACCACGGCCAGACAGTGGGAATGTGGCCTCTGAAAAGAATCTGCATAAATACTATACTTTACCGCTACAGTCAAAGTGCATGCAATGGAATTTTTTCGACCACCCCCTACCGATACAGAACATCGCACAATTCACAGGTGTGGGTCTACATTCAGATCCACAATGCTATGATTGGCAGTTCCAATCACTTGGGAAGTAATCTAATTACCGCCCCGTCTCATAGGGAATCAACAATAATGATTATGATAATAATGCTATGATAATATAATCAACCATCACCACTAAGTACAATAACACAACAATAACTACCAAAGTAATTGAAAAGGATGAGGAGGGGGGAGAACACAATCAACCAACAGACAAAATTAATAAAAAATATATAACAAAGTTTTACAAGCAAACAAGAACCCCTACATGATATAAACAAAACCCAAAGCTCACAGTTGACTAGACTATCAAACCCAAACAATAAAAATTATGATAATACTAATAATCCCATAACTAATACTATCCATTATAAAACCTATTAAATTGAATGACAGAAAGAACAAAAAAAAAAGACCAAAAAAAATCAAGTCACAATATCGTCACGTTAGTTATTTGCTGTTCTCCTTTCCAAAGTTGTTATATTTGCAAAATGTGCGTGTGTGTGTGTGTGTGTGTGTGTGTGTGTGTGTGTGTGTGTGTGTGTGTGTGTGTTCTTCATGTGGTGAAGTAGCTGTTGTTTCTACATGTTCACTGCTGTGTGTTACAGGGCTGATGAACCAAGACTGAATAGATCAGGACAGGAGGCTGCCATCTCCATCACAAGTTAAGTGCACTGTTTGTGTGTGTGTGTGCGTGCGTGCATGCGTGTTATGTGTGTGTGTGTTTACCTGTGGCTAGAAGCTGAAAGGTGAGAAGGTCAGAGGTTGGCTATTTTCGCCATACTTAGAAGTATGTCATCATTGCATTGGCACTTCCTTTTTGTTGGTCATGTTTTTACTAACCAGCACAATACCAGTTTGGTATTTTACTGAAAGCGGTGTTTATTTATTTAGATGTGCACAGGTGAGTGTGATATTCATTTAGTCTTCAAACTAGTATCTTTCTATAGGCAGGAACATGAGGGATTTTTTTTTTTTGGCATGTGTGTTTATGTGTGTGTGTGTGTGTGTGTGTGTGTGCGCGCGCGTGTGTGCATGCTACATTGTCAGTGACTAAAGTATATATTGTGTGTTCACAGGGTTGGCACATGCAGGCAGCTGAAGACTGCAGAGAGACACAAGTCAGGACTTGCTGAATGGGGATAAACTGGACAGGTGGTTATTTAAAAAAAACATTATTTTATACCATTTATGTCACAGTAGATTTCGCTGCATGAAATTCGGGCTGCTCTCCCTGGGGAGAATTATGGGATCTTAACGTGCATATTTGACCTTCTGTATGTGCATATACATGAAGGGAATTAAGGCACTAGAGGTAGACCTGGGAGATTGTAAAAATCTCCCCCCTTAAATTGCCAGACGACATTGAGATTTGAACCTACGACTTCGTGGACATGAAGGATTGATGTTTGTTTGTAAGCGCTCACATGGATATCTTCAAAAACTTCATGAAAACTCTTTGAAAAGTCTTCAAATTTGATATCGAGAGATATGTCTGAACCCTGGACATATCTAATGGGGAAACGTCTTCAGGCCTGTGCTCACAATCCCACACGGGGACGGATAGCCTAGTGGTCAGAACATTGCGCTGGCAATGTGACGACCTGGGTTCGAGTCCCGTTCGATGAGATTTTTCTCCTGGAGTTAACATCAGTGCTGACTCCACTCTCCCCAAAAGTCCTTCGGATGAGACTTTAAACCGAGGCCCCGTGTGCGGACGCATGCAGAACATCTTGCGCACACGTTAAATCCTGTTCCACTTTTCATAAGAGTAGGCCATCGTGTGCCAGTGGGAACAGATGACAATATTTACAAAACTGCATACACACGGGGACCGGATGAAAAAAAGCACATGATTGCTTATTCTGTTATCCTCGATATAAAAGAATAAAAAAAAAAAAAAAATAAATAAAACACATGCTGACACACTTACTTCCTGCTCAGGCTAGCTCACACAACAATGCTGCCAGCCCTTTTCTTGACTGGCTATTTTCAGACAGTAAAGAGATGTTCACTATTTTCACACATGATAGGTTTTCATTAGGAGAAAGTTTTATGTACTTAAAAAAAAAAAAAAAGGCTTCACCTTCAGGGGGCATAACCCCTGACTCTCGCATTTAGGAGGGGAAGGGGTCACACCTCTCCCATGAACTCATCCACTGTGATTAATATTCCTCATTTTGACTCGAGAAACTTTGCTTTGCTCTGTTATTCATGCAGTGTGTATTTCAGGTATTCGTTGATAGATTTATACATCTTTGTTTGCGATGATTATTTGATAAGACTAACATGTATGTGCTGGCTATGGTTAAAAAAAGAAATTTCAGGATTGGTAAAAAAAAAACAAAGTTGAAAATCATCCCTGCTAGAGAGAGGAGGTGCACAAAATATCCTTTCTTCTTCCTCCCTTACTTTCTAGACTGGTACAGTAGGATTAGACCATGGAGCCATTGTCACTGATTGTGGTGACTGAAGTGTCACTGATGTTATGTTGTGACTGATGTGTCACTGATATGTGGTGACTGACATGCCACTGATGCTATGCGTTATGTGGTGACTGACATGTCACTGATGCTGTGTGTTATGTGGTGACTGACATGTCACTGATGCTATGTGGTGACTGACATGTCACATGCTATGTGTTATGTGGTGACTGACATGTCACTGATGCTATGTGTTATGTGGTGACTGATGTGTCACTGATGTTGCTGTGTGCAGATGGTGTCTGTCCATAATGGAGGGGGCGGTGGGCAGCACAAGTGTGTATCAAACCAGGGCCAGACATCTTGCAACACATCATCGCATCAAACCAGGGCCAGACATCTTGCAACACATCATCGCATCAAATTAGGGCCACACATCTTGCAACACATCATCGCATCAAGCCATGGCCACACATCTTGCAACAGGCATCGTGTTGGGAGGCAGGAGATGTGACTGCTGAAATAAAAGAAAGTGTCATTACAACCATCCCCCTCTCTCCTGCCTCTCAACGTGTTCATTGCCAGAACTGTGGACTGCTTTCTTTGTGAGCTTTTGTACGCCCCCTGACTTGTGTTTTTTTTCTTTCTGGGGGGTATGTCCATGATTGCATGTGTGTGTGTGTGCGAGAGAGAGAGCAGTAGACTCCCTGCTACACCTCTGAGGTTCACCAATGGTGAGATTTTGCATATACAACCATTTTTGCTCACCATGAAGGTAGCCACATTTTCATTTTGGGGAGGCATGTCATCTAAAAACACTGACATTTTATCCTCTAAAATAAAATTATTAAAATACAGCCATCTAAAAATACAAACATTTAAACCAGACAAATAAATGGCAAAAATACAGCTATCTAAATAGGCTAAAATGTAGCCATCTAAAAATATCGCCATTTAAATCGCATGCATCAAATCACTAGATACAGCCGTGTAAATCTTACACATAAAATGTAAAATAAAAAAACTATTGAAAAATACAACCACTTAAATTGCACACATAAAATAGCCAACATACAGTGGTTTAAAAATACCATAATTTAAATCACATTAAAATGGTGATAACACAACTATGTAAATGGGCTAAACATTTTAAGTGCAGGCATAAAATGGCTAAATACGGCTGGTCTAAATCTTGCACATAAAATGGCTAAATTACAGCCATCTAAATGTGCTCAAATACCATCTAAAACTGCCAAAATTTAAATCGCTAACATACAATGGCTAAAATACAGCCATCTAAAAATGTAATTTAAATCAAACACATATAATGACTGAAATACAGCCATCTTCTAAATACAGCCATCAAAACGGGCTAAAATAAAACCATCTAAACAGGCTAAAAAGAAACCATCTGAATGGGCTAAAATATCAATCTAAACGGGCTAAAACTAAACTATCTACATGGGCTAAAACAACAATCTAAATGAGTTAAAATAAAACCATCTAAAAGAGCTAAAATACAGCAACCTAAATGGGCTAGAATAAACCATCTTTAAAAAAAGGGTAAAATTGTATATGCGGTCATAGGGGAGCAACGTATTGGAGACCTCAGTTTCTCTAGGGCCAGCATAATGAGGGCGGCGCCCATCTTCTCTCCCTCATTGCTGTACTTTCCCTGACCCTAAAGAGGGCAGGTACTCATTTACAGCTTGGGGGGGGGGGGGGGGAACTGTACTGAATCCAAGGCTTTAACTATGGTCACTCATCCCACTGGTAATCATGCTCAAGGATGCTGAACTTGACTGCCAAAAGCAAGCACTGACCACTTAGCTATCCTGCCCCATAAACCATCAAAATAAGCTTAAATAAAACCATCTTTAAAATGCCAACATTTAAACCACACACATAAAATAACTAAAATACAGCAGTCTCAAAATACCATGATTTGAACCACACACACAAATGCCATCTACAACTACCAACATTTAAATCTCCACATACAATGGCTAAAATACAGCCGTCTGAAAATGTCATCATTCAAATTGAACACATAAAATGTCTAAAATACAATAGGCTAAGCTGGTTAAAGTAAGGGCCATCTAAATTGGGCTAAAATACAAGCATCTAAATGGGCTAAAATAAACCATCTAAATGGGCTAAAGTAAACCATCTAAATGGGCTAAAACAAAACCATCTAAAGGGGCTAAAATAAAGCATTACCACTGCCATCTAAATGGGTTAAAACAAAACCATCTAAATGGGCTAAATGTGAAGGAAGGTGGCGAGATAGTTAAGACGTTCACCTGCCAATATATAAACCGTGACTTTTCTGGGTTCGTACCTGGCCTCACCCTTTCTTCCCAGTTTGATGAAAAAATCAACTGAATGTCAAAGGCATTGGATGAGACTATAAACCGTGTGCAAATGCACCAGAACATCTTGTGCACACATTAAAACCCTGTTCTGCCTTTCGGAAGAGCAGGCTATTGTGTGCTGGTAGGAGGGATGACAAAATTATTAAAAACCAGCATGCACACAGGTGTGTTTAGACACCATCCCCGAGGTGAATTTGGGGAGTTGGAGTCCCAGGGCGGCTGAGGCTGTGTATGGCAATGTTCTGGTGGCTCCTGCGATGATACTGGATACATGTACTAGAATATGTATGGGTATGGGTCATTGCCTTTCCAATGGATCATTCCAGTGGCGTGGAGAGAGGGGTCTGCTGCATGGGTAACAGCCGGCCCCCCATACTTACATACGTTTTGTGCTGAGCGCAACTCCATAGTCTTCCGAGACTGATGGGTGCCTACTACTATTACTACTAAATGGGCTAAAACAAAACCATCTAAACAGGCTTAATGAAAACCATCTAAAAGGGCTACAATAAACCATGTAAATGGGCTAAAATAATCTAAATGGGCTAAAATAACAATCTAAATGGGCTAAAATAAACCATCTAAATGGGTTAAAATAAACCATCTAAATAGGCTAAAATAAACCATTTAAATGGGTTAAAATAACTAAATGGATTAAAATAAACCATGTAAATGGGCTAAAATAAACCATCTAAATGGGCTAAAATAAACCATCTAAATGGGCTAAAATAACCTAAATGGGCTAAAATATAAATGGGCTAAAATAACAATATAAATGGGTTAAATAACAACCTAAATGGGCTAAAATAAACTATCTAAATAAATAAACCATATTTTAAATCAAACACATAGAGTGGCTGAAATAAACCATGTAAATAGGCTAAAATAAACCATGTAAATAGGCTAAAATAAACCATCTACATGGGCTAAAATAATCTAATTGGGCTAAAATAATCTAATTGGGCTAAAATAACAATATAATTGGGCTAAAATAACAACCTAAATGGGCTAAATTAAACCATCTAAGTAAATAAACCATAATCTAAATCAAACACATAGAATGGCTAAATAAACCATCTAAATGGGCTAAAATAAACCATCTAAATGGGCTAAAACAAACAATTTAAATGGGCTAAATTAAACCATCTAAATAAATAAACAATAATTTAAATCAAACACAGAATGGCTAAAATAAACCATGTAAATGGGCTAAAATAAACCATGTAAATGGGCTACAATAAACCATCCAAATGGGCTAAAATAGCAATCTAAATGGGCTAAAATAAACCATCTAAATGGGTTCAAATAAACCATGTAAATGGGCTAAAATAAACCATCTAAATGGGCTAAAATAAACCATCTAAATGGTCTAAAATAACCTAAATGGGCTAAAATAATATAAATGGGCTAAAATAACAATATAAATGGGTTAAATAACAACCTAAATGGGCTAAAATAAAACATCTAAATAAAGAAACCATATTTTAAATCAAACAAATAGAGTGGCTGAAATAAACCATGTAAATAGGCTAAAATAAACCATCTACATGGGCTAAAAATAAACCATGTAAATGGGCTAAAATAACAATCTAAATGGGCTAAAATAACAATCTAATTGGGCTAAAATAACAATCTAATTGGGCTAAAATAAACCATCTAACTAAATAAACAATAATTTAAATCAAACACAGAATGGCTAAAATAAACCATGTAAATGGGCTAAAATAAACCATGTAAATGGGCTAAAATAACAATCTAAATGGGCTAAAATAAACCATGTAAATGGACCAAAATAACAACCTAAATGGGCTAAATTAAACCATCTAAGTAAATAAATCATAATCTAAATCAAACACATAGAATGGCTAAATAAACCATCTAAATGGGCTAAAATAAACCATCTAAATGGGCTAAAATAAACAACCTAAATGGGCTAAATTAAACCATCTAAATAAATAAACAATAATTTAAATCAAACACAGAATGGCTAAAATAAACCATGTAAATGGGCTAAAATACACCATGTAAATGGGCTAAAATAACAATCTAAATGGGCTAAAATAAACCATCTAAATAAATAAACCATAATCTAAATCAAACAGTAGAATGGCTAAAATAAACCATGTTAATGGGCTAAAATAACAATCTAAATGGGCTAAAATAAACCACCTGTGTGGGCTAAAATAATCTAAATGGGCTAAAATAAACCATCTAAATGGGCTAGAATAAAACCATAATTTTTTTTAAAAGGTTAAAACACAGCCTTCTAAAACTACCATTTAAATTGAACACATAAAATGGCAAAAATACAGCCCTCTAAAAATACCATAATTTAAATCAAACACAGACTGGCTGAAATACAACCACCTAAATGGGATAAATTACAGTCATCTAAATGGGCTAAATACTGTCTCAATGATTGTCCCATATGGAATAAATGCCAACCCCAAATAAATACAAATGCAATAATATCACCCAGCTGGTGACCTAACTATGCCAGACCCACCCACAGCACCAAAAATATCTTCAGCTAAACTAAAGTGCCTGTATTAAGTACACAACCATAGGGAAAAAACCAAACTGACCACTGATGATAATTATCTAATGATAACTCCAACCAATTTAAAATATTATCATAACACTATACACACCTTTAGAGCCAATGTAACCACAGAAACCAGAACAGGAGGACTAATAACAAGGCACACTGGTAAAACTTCCAACTGACAGAAATCTCTTCCTCACATCACTCCTCCTGACACATATATGGGCACTGGGTGTTCTTGAACCACTGTCATACAAGGATGCAGTCACCAATTTTTTTTTAAAAGGTGGGAGATCACAACACAGGTAAAACAAAACAAATCCTCTGCTATGTCACCATCCCTCACCAAAGGTGTAAATCCAAAGGAACACAATGGGTTCACATAAAAACAAAAACTTACACTGGTAAAGGTTTTTACATGAGAAGTCTTTAATTTTTTTCATAGAATTGTTTTAAATCTACCCAGTTTGATGTGTATATAAGTCGGTGTTTGCTTTTTACTGTCAGTTGGCCAATCTTTTAGCCTGAAGAAGGTTTGAAATAAACCGAAAATTTGCTCCACCAGACACTTGGGTGTTGTGTCTTTATTTGTCTGCTTGTACTGGTAAAGATGAAGTCTATGTCCTCTGGCACCAAGTCTAAACTATGTATATAATTCCACGTCACTATAAAGACAACCACAGGCACATAGAGATATGCAAGGAATCGCCACTTTGGTGGTTACTTCCAATCCAAACCGGTAAACAAAAACGGGTATTCTTTTATATCCAGGACAATTGAATAAACACAGTGCTTTTTTACATCCAATCTCTGCATGTATGCAGTTTTGTCAATTTAATATCCTACTCTTTCAAAAAGCAGAACAGGTTTTATGTGTGTGCAAGGCCTTCTGCCTGCATTTGCACCTTGGGCCTTGGTTTATAGTCTCATCCAAAGGTCTTTCAAGGAGAGTGGAGTCTGAACTGATGTTAACTCCAGGGGAAAATATCCCCTAACAGGAATTGAACCAGGGACGTCAGATTGCGAGTGCAGAGTTCTAACCATTGGGCTATCCCGTTGCCTTCAGTCACAATCAGATAGATCACTTTGGTTGTCCCTTCCCAATCCAAACCAGCAGAGTAGATAAAACAGGTATTCAGTCATAGCCAGGGTATTAAGGATAACACTCCCACCCACTGTCACTCCACCCACAGAAAGGTGACAAATGTCTTGTCACACAATACAAAACAAAACAATAACCCCACCACCACAAAGACCAACAAAGCTAACAACTGAACTGAAAAAGAGTCAGCAGGATGGAAACAACAGATCGTATATACATATAAGAGATGTAAACCCCACCTGAAGACCACCCAAAGTGACCAGCAGGTAGGACATCAGGCAAATTGCCACACAAGCCAAAGACTGCACTACTGCAAGTCCAAACTATCCACTCTCTTCAATAGAGGTAAACAACAATATCACCAAGACAATAAACTGGCATCACTCTTGATGCAACCACTGGAAGGAACAAACTACACAGCTGTCAACTCCTGCTGGGAAGAGTCCCACAAAGCAAACGGCAAAAGTGCCATAAACGCATACAGCTTACCACCACCTGGAGACTGAACACACAAGTCACCAGCAGGTAATGAGTCAGAGCAACCCACAGCAAACCACCAGAGATTGTGCAACTGCAACTGGCTTGACTACAACCACCTGTTGGAACCAGACTGACAAAACAAAAAACTCTTCACATCTCAAAGAAAACATCCCTGCACTTTGTTTGGTGCACTTATTTTTCCTCCACTACTTTTTCCTCAATAAAGAAAACTTCCCTCTGATAAAACAACCACAAAATAACATCAGCTTAAAAATATGTACCAAGGCACCAACCTGGCCTTAAAACAAAAGAAATGACACCCCCACCCCTCCCAAACTTTGCCTAATAAACTTAAACTGATCTCTCACAAAACCTCTGGTCAGCAAGCTTGGCCTGCTAACCTCAGATTGATCTACACAAGATGCCCCCCCCCCCCTTCTCTCTCTCTCTCTTGGAGGGATAGCATAGTGGTCAGAACATTGGCTGGCAATTTGACGAACCAGGTTCCCTTGGGGAGATTTTTCTCCTGGAGTTAACATCAGTGCTGATTCCACTCTCCCCAAAAGTCCTTTGGATGAGACTTTAAACTGAGGCCCATTGGCATGCAGAACATCTTGGGCACAGGTTAAATCCTATTCGGCTTTTTGGAAGGGTAGGCCATTGTGTGCTGGTGGGAACAGATGACATTTACAAAACTGCATACACAAGGGGACTAGATGTAAAAAAGCACAAGAGTGCTTATTCCATTATCCTTGATATAAAAGAACATATCAAATCAAATCAAATCAAATCAAATCAAATCAAATCAAATCTCTCTCTCTCTCTCTCTATCTCTTCTCTCTCTCTCTCTCTCTCTCTCTCTCTCTCTCTCTCTCTCTCTCTCTCTCTCTCTCTCTCTCTCTCTCTCTCTCTTCTCTCTCTCCTCTCTCTCTCCAAAACAAATGAGGTCATGATCACAGGGACATGCATCCCCTCTCTTCCCCCTCCATGGCTGTCACAAAGCCATGTGAAATACTCCTGGGCAACCATCCTCCAATCCATTTCACAATTGAAAGATTTATTATCTCACAAATAGAGACATTCATGTGGGTTATAAGCCAAGAAATATAAATAGGAAAAAAAACAGGGATCACAGAGGAATAACACAGCACAGTATGCAACCATCACCTTGCACACACTACAAGACAATGCCAACACCCATACCAGCACTTTATCAAAGAGGAATTTGCATGATCACAAGCCACATATCGATTAAAAATGATAAACAGAAACATCTGTCACCCAAAACAATAAGGTTCAATCATTAAAAACCTACACACCCACTCATGAAAACACAGACACAAACACACGCAGACTTGTGCACACATACACACGTGCATAGGCACATTCACAAACAACACACACACATAATCACAAACACAGACAGGTATTTATTCACACACACACACACACACACACACACACACACACACACACACACACACACACACACACACACTGAAGGCATAGCTGTATTCCAATGCACAAATGATTACATGTCATACAATAAGAGCACTATCAGTTGACAAGATGTAGGCCTATATATGATACTTAATTTTTTTTTTTAAAGTAGCTTCATTGAAAAAACAACAAACAAATAAAAACCCCACTGCACTTAGTAAAAGAAGCCTACCTGGACTTTGCTAAAGGCATCCCAAAGACCAACCCCTGCTCAGCTCTCTCTCTCCCATGCCATGCCCATAATCTGGGTTATAGAAACCATGCATTTTTTGTTTCTGAAAATTTGTTTTGTGCCTAGTTCCCCTCCGGCTGTCCCGTTGTGAATGGGCTTTAAAAGCTTGACACAATAAAATATTCTCTCTCTCTCTCTCTCTCTCTCTCTCTCTCTCTCTCTCTCTCCTCTCTCTCTCTCTCTCTCTCTCTCTCTCTCTCTCTCTCTCTCTCTCTCTCTCTTCCTCCCCATCTCCCCCTCCCTGGCTGTCATAAAGCCATGGCAAACACCACTGTGATCCAATGGTGGATAAGGGGGTTAGCAGTAAGACACCCTCTTGAAGAAGTGAGGTGTGTGTGTGTGTGTGTGTGTGTGTGTGTGTGTGTGTGTGTGTGTGTGTGTGTGTGTGTGTGTGTGTGTGTGTGTGTGTGTGTGTGTGTGTGTGTGTTTGGTCCTCACCTGAATCAAAACTTTCCCAATCCAATAAGACTCAGGTCTGGGTGCAAGTCTTTCAGATGAGATGATAAACCTTGACCATAAAAAACACCCCAAAACAAACTAAACCTCCAACCAGGCCACAAGAGTTTCCCAGGTAACCTGCTGCAGAAAAAAAAGCCACTCTCACAGGGAACAAAGACATGCAGACAGGAACAGTGAAGTCTCAAACCTGGGCAGTGCTGCTCTTGTAGCAACTATATCTCCCCAGGGAGAGCAGCCCTAATTTTACACATGCAGCTGTGCTTTAGAATAAGGTAGAGTCTATCTATCTATCTATCTATCTATCTATCTATCTATCTATCTATCTATCTATCTATCTATCTATCTATCTATCTATCTATCTATCTATCTGTCTATCTAACCCATAGTCTGGCAACAGTGAGGGCACCCCTGAAGACTTGGCAACCATTTCCCTCCATTCTTCTCCTTGCTCTACCTTTCTTAAGATTTTGTTGAGTTCTGGGCCGGTCTATTCACTGATGTTGTCCTCCCATCTCTTCCTTGGTCTGCCTCTTTTTCTTCCTCCTTGGACAGTATTGTTATTGAAAGTCCTTTTGATCTTGTGACATAGGGTACCATTTAAGTTTACACTTCTTTCCCACTGATAAAAGGTTTTCCTAGGGACCAATGATTTGCTGGATTCTGTTATGCATTTCTTTGATGCTTATGTGGTCTCTGTAGGAGATGCCAAGGAGTCTCCAGAAGCATCTCATCTCTACAGCCCTACTCTTCTCTCCAATTCAGCAGTCAGGGTCCATGATTCACAGGCATACAGGAATATAGATATGACAAGGGAGCAAACTAGTCTGATCTTGGAGTTCAGTGAGATATTTTTATCTTTCCAGATGGTGTTTAGTTTTGACAGTGTTGTTGTTGTTGTCTGTACAATCCCCCATACTACCTCTGGCCTGGACCCCTCGTCTGATACAATGGCTACCAAGTACTTGAAGCTTTGAACCGTTTCCAGTTTGTGGTCATTGACCCCAATATCAGTGCTTATGCCTTTGGTGTTACTGATCATCATTTTGGTCTTCTCTGCACTGATGTCCATGGGGTTTGTTTTAGAGGCCTTGTTCAGGTGTTCTGTTGAGCTGTCAAGCTCCTGTTGTGATCCTGCTAGTTGGTAAATGTTATCTGCAAAGTGAAGGTTTGTGATCAACAGGCCAAAAGAAAAAAAAAGAAAACAAGAATGTATCCATTGTGTCGAGTTTAACCAGCCTTATTGGTTTCCACTCTACAGTCCTATAGAAAGACACAGAGGTAAAGGTAAAGAGATAATGTGCCCCCATCACCTATATATATAGGTGAATCTCTCTCTCTCTCTCTCTCTCTCTCTCTCTCTCTCTCTCTCTCTCTCTCTCTCTCTCTCTCTCTCTCTCTCTCTCTCTATATATATATATATATATATATAAGCTAAAAAGCTAAAAGCTAAAAGGTCTCCATTAACCTATGTGGTCCAAACGGAGTGAGGCATTAGAGACCTCAGCTTCTCTAGGGGCCTTCATATTTAGGGTGGTGCCCATCTCTCCCTCGCTGCTTTACCTTCCCTGACCCTAAAGAGGGCAGGTACCCATTTACAGCTAGGTGAACTGGTGGGACTGTACTGATGCCAAGGCATGCAAAGGGCCATCCATCCAACTGGTAACCAACTCTATGTTGCTTAACTTGACTGGGGGAAAGCAAGGGCTCTGACCACTGAGTTATCTGCCCCAATATAGGTCTTGATAAAGCACAATTCTGCTGGATAGGCCTACTCCTTTCAAACACACAGTCGAGGTTAAGGATACCTATATATTTATAGACATACATCCTTACCTGCAAAGGATGGAGGATGGAGGTATTCCTAAGGATCTCCTCTATGGCGAACTTGCCATGGCAAGAGAAGCATTGGCCGCCCCCAACTGTGAAGGAGGTAGTGGCTGACTTCAGCAAATGGGGCAGTGTTCTCCACAAACAGCTGAAGTGTGGTGAAGAAAAGATCCACATGCAGCAAACAAAAAGAGAGCCAAGCGGAAGGCATGTACTCCAGCCACCTCAACAAGCCACATCTTCATCAGATGCAACAGAGACTGCCACTCCGGCATTGGACTGACCAGCCACAGCCCGGCTGTTGCTGAACAAATGACCTTTCTTAGGCATACTCTCTCTCTCTCTCTCTCTCTCTCTCTCTCTCTCTCTCTCTCTCTCTCTCTCTCTCTCTCTCTCTCTCTCTCTCCTTCTCTCTCTCTCTCTTTCCACTCTCCCCAAAAGTCATTGGATGAGACTTTAAACCGAGGCAGCGAACCCACGCAGAACATCTTGCGCACACCTTAAATCCTGTTCTGCTTTTCATAAGAGTAGGCCATCGTGTGCCAGTGGGAACAGATGATATTTACAAAACTGCATACACATGGGCACTGGATGTAAAAAAGCACAAGAGTGCTTATTCCATTATCCTCCATATAAAAGAATAAATCAAATCAATCAAATTCTCTCTCTCTCTCTCTCTCTCTCTCTCTCTCTCTCTCTCTCTCTCTCTCTCTCTCTCTCTCTCTCTCTCTCTCTCTCTCTCTCTCTCTCTCTCTCTCTCTCTCTCTCTCTCTCTCTCTCCTCATCAGGTGGATTTATGTGGCTCTATTTGTGAGAGCATATTGGTCAATTTGTTTTGGTTTTTAACAAGCAACCAGATATTAGGCTGTCCTTGTGATGTTTACACTGGACTGGAAGGGCCTCTCCACCATGGTGTAGTCAATCTGGTTGTGGGTTACTCCATCAGGGCTATGCCATGTCCAGTTGCCAGATGCTTTGTGTGGACCATAATTATGTGTTCATCAACTTGAGGTTGTTGCAGTTAGCAAATTCTAGGAGTCTCAAGCCTCTTTCATTAGTCTCTTTATTACAATATCGCCCACATGTGCCACTCCAGTTCTTGCAAGGATCTTCTCCTACTTTGGCATTCTAATCACCTTGTACAACAAGGATGTCTTTCTTGGGGGTCTGATCTAAAACTTCTTGCAGCTGTTCATAGAAGTCTTCTACCTCGTCATCATCGTAGCTCAATGTTAGGGCATATGCCTGGATAATGGTGATGTTGAAAGGAGTTGCCCTCAGGATGGTGATAATCCTGCTAGAGATTGGTCGGCAACCCATGACACTGTTCACAATCTCCTTGTGGACCAGAAACCCAACGCTTTGTTCATGTTTGTCCTCTTTCCCACTGAAGTATAGTTTGTGGCCTTCCTGGGTTGATGTTTCTCCAATGTTCTTCCATCGTACTTCACAGAGTCCTAGGGTGTTCCAAGGGTACCTATCAATTTCATGTGCGAGTTCTTCAAGTCTGCCTGTTTCTTTCAATGTTCTAACATTCCATGTGCCAATGGTGATGTTATATCTGACACGAAGTCCACTGGATACACCAGTCATACACTTTTCACCCCCACCCTGGTGTCCAGAAGTAGAAGGCGCGGTCCTTGGTGACGTGGGCGACGACCGAGCCGGTATGGATTTTGATTTGGTTTTGTCTTCCATAGCGTATCTTGGGCGAAGGAAACCTTGCGGAGCCCATTCCTCTCCAGACTGATTTTTCTGTTGGGTTTACTCCCCACGTGGGACAGGTAGTACTGGGTTACATGGATACCAGTAGAAGAGGGGACCTCTGACCTGACTAGAGGACAGGCAGTTTTCCAGGAGCTGACATTGGAAGTGACCATGATTTAGTGATGATCCGCCTTCTTCTGAGGAAGGTTATGAAGCAGGGCCAGACAAGGATCAGATTCAATCTCAAGGAACTGAAGGATACAGAGGTGGCTGAAGCCTTCCAAGCCATGATAGGAGGGAAATTTGCACCCCTCACCATGTTCAACCCAGATGACACAGATATTGACAAGTTGTCAATACCTTTAACATGGCAGTAACTGATACAGCCAATGAGATTCTTGGCAAGCAACGACAGTGAAGCAGCCCTGGGTCACAGCCAACATCCTTGACCAGTGTGACAAACAAAGAGAACTGAAGAAAAAGAAGAACGAGATAGAAGGAGCGAGGCAGTATAAGACAATCAACAAAGAAATTAGAACAAACATGAAAGAGGCAGCAGAAACCTGGATTGAAGAGAAGTGTCAGGACATTGAAGAAAATCTGAGCAAGAACAACAGCAACAAAGCATACCAGCTAGTAAAAGACCCGACAGGCACAAAACAGGGGAAAACCAGCACCATGCATGACAAAAATGGAAAGATCTTAAGAGAAGACCAGGAAATTCTAAAGAGATGGACAGAATATTGCGCAGACCTGTATAACCCCAAAACCTCAAGAGATCCAGAGGTACTGAATGTCCCTCCACCACAGACACTGACAACTACCCTATCCTTCAGGAAGAGGTGGAAGTAGCTGTGAAATCGGTGAAGAAGAGGAAATCAGCAGGAATAGTCAACATCCCAGCAGAACTGGTCCAAGCAGGGGGGAGGGGGTAGCCATGAAACACCCTACTGATAATCTGAAACAAGATCAGGCAGACAGGAGACTGGCCTACACCATGGACACAATCACTAATCATCACCCTTCCCCAGAAAGGCAACCTACAATGCCAGAACTATTGCACAATCAGCTTGATATGTCATCCAAGCAAAGTCATGCTGATTATCCTACTGAATCGACTGAAGCCACAAGCAGAGACAATCATTGCTGAAGAACAGGTAGGCTTCAGGGCAGGACGAAGTACAGCAGAGCAGATTTTTAATCTAAGAATACTATGCGAGAAGTACCATCAGCATTAGCAAGACCTTTACCATGTTTTTGTGGATTTCAAAAAGGCCTTTGACAAGGTATGGCATGAAGTTCTGTGGGCTACCATGAGGCTGTACAACATCAATGCCAACCTGATCAGAGTCATTGAGGAGCTCTACAACAAGGCCACTAGTGCAGTCTATTCAATGGTGGCATAGGGGATTGGTTCAGGACAACGGTCGGTGTCAGACAAGGCTGCTTGCTCTCACCTACTCTCTTTAACATCTTCCTTGAGAGAATCATGACTGATGCACTGGAAGATCATGAAGGAACAGTCAGTATTGTAGGCAGAACAATTACCAACTTACGTTTTGCTGATGACATCGATGGACTGGCAGGGAAAGAAGAAGAGTTAGTTAGGTAAGTGGAACGCCTTGACAAGACTTCAACAGCCTATGGCATGGAGATCAGTGCACAGAAGACCACGCTGATGATCAACAACAACAACGGCATCAACGCCAACATCAGAGTTGGTTGTCAGAATTTGGAAACGGTACAAAGCTTCAAGTATCTGGGAGCAATTGTAACAGACAAGGGATCCAAGCCTGAAATACTCACAAGGATTGTACAGACAGTTACAGCACTGACAAAATTGAAGACCATTTGGAAGAACAAGAACATCATGCTCAGCTCAAAGATCAGGCTGATGCACACTCTGGTCATCTCAATATTCCTGTATGCTTGTGAGTCATGGACCCTCACAGTGGATCTGGAGAAGAGAATACAAGCCACAGAGATGAGATGCTTTCGCAGACTCCTTGGCATCTCTTACAAAGACCACATTACTAATGAGGAAGTGAGAATCAGAATCAGTCAAGCCATCAGCCCTTTGAAGATCTGACCACAGTCAAAAAATGCAAACAAATGGTATGGGCACGTTTGCAAGATCAACAGGGCTTGCCAAGACAATTCTGCAAGGAACTGTGCAAGGAGGGTGAAGGGGAGGCAGGCAGAGAAAGAGATGGGAGGACAACATCTGAGAGTGGACAGGCCTCAGGCTGAGTGACACCCTGAGAAAGGTCGAGTTTTTATTTTTTAAAGATTTTTTATATTATTATTTAAAAGCACAGTTAGACTTGTACATATATAACACTTTCAGAAATATGTATTCGGATTATGCACAAGTGTTACACAGTGCATACTCTTAAACAGCTGTTATATCCACATGATTTCTGCACTGCCCTGAGCAGATTCATCAAGGTACTATAATACTTTCATTTTAAGTGTGTGTTAGTTTTTTTTTCATTTATTTGTTTACGTGTGTTTATGGTTAGTCATTCAAATCTGGCATCAAATATGACCAGCTATGTATCCTGGCATATATGTCCTTTTTTCTGCAGTTTTGATTGTCCACACCCAGAGGGCCTTTTTCATGGGTGGAATATGTGTTCTCGGTATGACTATTTTTTACAGTGTGACATTCCAGATGAAAGTAATGTGTTTACGATCATATTGTGTGTGCTAACAATATATCAGCCTACTATGCTGCAAATCATTTTTGATGGAGAAAGCCATTAGAATTATCTCCATGAATTGCCAGGATCTTGCAAATCCACAAAAGAGACGGGATGTATTTCATTATCTAAGAAATAAAAATGGCTCCATTTTCCTCTTACAAGATACCCATATTGATCCCAAACTGGAACAATATATCTCTTCTGAATGTGGCTACAAGTGTCATTTTGCTTCTCATAACTCAAGCTCCAGAGGTGTAGCCATCCTCTTCAATAACAATTTTGAATTCCACGTGAAAAAAGTATGTAAAGACCCTGATGGCAACTATATATTTGTCTCTGTTCATAAGATGAATAAAGATTTCCTTATAGCTAGTGTATATGGACCAAACAGAGATTCACCAGAGTTTTATATTGAATTGGAAGGCCAAATACATGATTTAGGTTCTGAGAATGTTATTGTCAGAGGAGATTGGAATCTTGTGCTGGATCCAGACTCTGACTACTTTAATTACAAGCATGTCAACAATGCAAGGTCTCAAGAACAGGCTAAACATATGATGATGAGTTTAAACTTGTCAGACGTGTGGAGGGAATTTCATCCCCAGGTCAAAAGGTACTCATGGTGAAGGAGTAACCCTGTGCAACAAAGCCCGCTACATTTTTTTCCTTGTCTCAGACTGCCTATACTTTACAGTAAAAGATGCAAATATAAAACCTGGTTATAAAACAGACCACTCTATAATAACATTGGAGCTCTCCTTGGAGAAAGAAATAAAGAGAAGCTCATTATTGAAATTCAATGCATCCCTTCTAAGAGATAAACTATTTGTGAAAGAGATAAATAATGTTATAAAAACAGTTATTGAAGAATATGCTGCTCTTCCATACTCTCGGGAACAAACAACTAGCATTCCAAATAATGAGATTCAGTTTGTTATCCCTGATCAATTGTTCTTAGATGTGTTGCTTACGAAGATAAGATCAAAAACAATTTTGTTTGCCACCATGAAAAAGCGTAAGACTATAGACCGTACAAACTACTTAGAAAACAATATTGAATGTCTTGGAAAGAAACCCGTATTGACTGATGAAGAGACTCGACAGCTTAACAGCGACAAAGAGGAATTGGTTAGGATTAGAGAGAAACAAATGGAAGGGTATTACTACGTTCTCGAGCACGATGGGTGGCGGATGGGGAAAAGGAAACAAAGTATTTCTGCAGTCTTGAAAAACGTAATTATATTAGTAAACACATGAACAAACTAAGGCTATCAAATAGTAAGTAACATCAGATCATAAAGAGATTGTTAAAGAAGTACAGCAGTTTTATGAAAGCCTGTATGCAAGGAAGCCCATAGAGGAATGTAAAATATCAGATTTAGTACAAAATATCCCTAAACTCACTGATTTAGAAAAAGTCTCAACTAGAAGGGGAAATATCCATGGAAGAAGCAACACAGGCACTGAAAAATATGAAAAACAATAAAAGTCCTGGCTCAGATGGATTTACTGTTGAATTCTTTAAATGTTTTTGGAAACAGGTCGGTCCTTTTGTAGTCAGAGCTTTAAATAATAGTTTTTGGAAGGATGAACTTTCAGCACCCCAAAAAGAAAGCATTATTACTTGCATTCCAAAAGGGGATAAAGCAAAGGAATTTATTAAGAATTGGAAGCCTATTTCCCTCCTAAATGTTGTGTATAAAATTGTTTCTTCAAGCATTGCAAATAGACTAAAACCAACATTACCTTCTGTTATTAATGAGGATCAGACAGGATTTATAAGAAATAGATTTAAAGGAGATAAGATTCGACTTATCTATTATATGATTCAGTATTTAAATAGGGAAAGCCTATCAGGGTTTCTTTTATGCCTTGACTTTGAGAAAGCCTTTGACTCTGTTGACTGGTCATTTATGTTCAAAGTCCTTTCCTCATTTGGTTTTGGCCAAGATTTCTGTCAGTGGATATCTGTTTTCTACAAAAATATTAAATCATCTGTCCTGGTTAATGGACAAATGTCACAGTGGTTCCCCATCTCTAGAGGCTGCCGACAAGGAGATCCTATATCGCCCTATCTGTTTATTTTGTGTGTGGAAATGCTTGGCATGATGACCAGGCAAGATGAAAAAACTAAAAGGCATTCAGATTGGAAAAACTGAGCATAAAATTTCACAATACGCAGATGACACTGAACTTTTGTCAGATGGAACTGAAAAAACATTCACAGAAGTGGTTAAACTTATTGATAAATTTGGGAAGACGTCTGGCTTTTATTTGAATGCAAGCAAGACAGTGGCTGTGTAGCTTGGAAGACAAAAGAACTGTCCAAGAAGTTACAGTCCTCATTTGCACATGCAATGGAATCCTCCAAGGTTTAAGATATTGGGAATTTGGCTCTCCAACAATTTAAAAGAATGTGAGGAGTTCAATCTAAAAGAACAATTTGCTGAAATTGAATATCTTTATAAAGCGTGGCTTAAACGACAAATTACTCCTTTGGGTAGAGTTGCCATTCTGAAATCATTGATCCTATCCAAGATTGTGCATTTGTGGATGTTATTGCCTAACCTTCCTGATAGAATTGTCAATATGATCCAAAAATCTGTATATCAATTTGTATGGAACAACAAACAGGACAGAATTCGTAGAAAAACAGTTGTTAAAGCTATTTGGGAAGGTGGACTCGGAATACCAGATATCAAAAGACACATTAATGATCTTAAATTGCTTTGGATAAAACAATTACAAAACACTAACCATAAGTGGAAAAACATAATCTTGACAATAAACCCTAGACTAGCTCATCTTGAACATCTCGGTACTGATCTCCCATGTGACAGACATTATCAACCTAATCACTTTTGGATCAATGTCTTAAAATCATATAAAGAATTTGGTAAGAAACTTTGTGTATCACCATCTGAAGAAATAATAGGAGAACCTTTATTTTTTAATGATAACATTCAGATTGGGAACAGAAACATTTTCTTAAAGAAGTGGTTTGAAAAAGGCGTGTGCTTTATTCATAATTTGCTTGATGAGAATGGTGTTTTCTTCACAGCCCAAGAGTTCAGTGACAGATACAATCTGCAGACTGATTATATTACATACATGGGATGTGTACAAGCTGTTAAGAGTTATGTAAGAAAACAACACATAGATTTCAGTGATAACATACCACTGAATTGTCCTAAATCTCTTAAAATTATTATGTCAACTCCCAAATGGGCTTGACTGCTTTACGATATTTTCTTGCGTGAGGATACAAAGCCAAACTGATGTCAAAAATGGGATAAAAACTTAAATGCGAGTGTCAATTGGACTGTAACTTTTAGAAAAATCCAGCAGATTAAAGAAATTAAGCTAGTTGGTTTCAGATAAGACTTATGCATAAAATTTTGGCAACAAATATTGTCCTCATGCACATGAATGTAGTCCAGGAAAGCAGCTGCAGTTTCTGCAGAAGAGTCCAGGATGGTATTTGTCATATGTTCTGGGCTTGTGATTGTATCCAACCTTTTTGGGCACAGTTGGAAAGATATATAAATCAAAGTTGTAAAAATGTAAACAACTTAAAGCTGAATGTAATAATTGTGCTTTTTGGAAATGACATGCCTGTAGATTTGACCCACATTTGACATGATTATGATGCATGCAAAATTTTACATTCACAAATGCAAGATCAACAAAACAATTCCACAGTTCTGTCACTTTAGGACATACTTGAAAAAGGTGTTTGAAATAGAAAGATATACTTCATTTATCAACATGACTAATAATAAGTTTGTAACTGATTGGCTACCATATAAACGGATTGTTGAAATTTGATATTTTCTTTGATATATGGACTAAAGGTAATTCTCTCCATTGGTGTTTTTTCCCTTTAAAATAGCAAACTGTTGTTAAATTAACCCTGATATACTATTGAGACTAACAAGTAACATGTCCATTGAATAGTGTGTAGGGGCAGGTAAAATGTATCCTGTCTCCACACTGATCAGTCCACCTATTATTGTTGTAATAGATATTTGCATACAATAAATAAATGAATAAAATAAGAATAAGGGCAAGGAGAACTCAATGATGGTAACTAATACTTAAAGAGTACATATAAGCACATAGTCTCTCCCGAGCCTTAGGCTCATCAGGCCGGTGCTTATCCCGGTTTCTGTGGCGTGAAGCGACTGAGAGTCATAGACTCCCCCCTGGATAGGACGCCAGTCTATCGCAGGGTTAACCCCAACACAAGGTTGGTACCCCTTTCACACCTGGGTGGGGTGAGAAAATAGCTGTAAAGTGCCTTTTCCAAGGGCACAACGACATAGCCGAAAGCTGGGATCGAACCCGCAACCTTTAGATTACGAGTCCAACGCCCTAACCACTAGACTACAGCGGCGGCTCATATAAGCACATAGTATCATGTTATTGTAGACAGTCTGAGCACCATGTAGAATTGTCAGTACTTTGAGGAAAGGATAAGGAAGGGATAGAAGAGAAAGAAGAAAAAACCCAGACTTGCATGCCTATGCCATGTTCATTGATTTGAATTGATAACCTTGTGCGTCTATATGTGTCTATGTATGTTTATATGTATGTATGTTTGTGTCTTCTCGTTTATGATCCCATGTGTCCAAATGTCATATTTGTTAAATAACGTAAGTGCAGAATACGTTTTGCTTGATTACTTGTTATTATTGTGATTATTATTCAGAAACATACCAAACTTTGATTGGTTCTGTTGTTGTTGCTTTTAAAAAAAAAAGAAGTAACTACTACAGTGAGCTCCAAAATCATGTACATATTAATATTATATTCATATGCATTTGTGCGTTTAAAATGGTGGAGACGATGGGTAGAGATGCTACTTTTAGTGTTCAATGTTTACTTGTATTTATATGCAAAACTTGAATAAAACTGTTAAAAAACACACAAAAAACTACCAGTTGCTATCTTCACCTGAATCTTCTTTTGCCTGGTTGCTGTACATTGTTCCTCTGTTTCCCTACCCTGCCTTTATCCTTACCAACAGGCACTATCACATAATTATATGTATGTATGTATGTATGTATGTATGTATGTATGTATGTATGTATGTATGTATGTATGTATGTATGTATGTATGTATGTATGTATGTATGTATGTATGTATGTATGTATGTATGTATGTATGTATGTATGTATGTATGTATGTATGTTTGGATGTCTGTCTGTCTGTCTGATTCTCTCTCTCTCTGTCTCTGTCTCTCTGTCTCTGTCTCTCTCTCTGTGTTTTGTTAATACAAAAAATTCCAACACGATTTCAATACAAGCACTTTATTTTTTGAAAATACACAAAGGCTTCAAGATGGACTGGCTAGCAATGTATATTGTTTGAGTCAGCTTTTCAAAAAGACATTAGACAAGTATTGCCGCTGCCTTTTGAATATACCTATTTTGATGTACTTTTTAAAGTGCAACACCTAAAAATAGAGCGAAGTGATTCAGTTTTTTAAAATTACCAGCAGATAGATGCTTCTCACGACTCTTTGAATTAAAAACAAATATCCATTGTAATGGTATTTGCCATCTAATCCTCAATAACATTCCAAAATGAAGGATTGTTAGAATCAAAAGGTTAACTAGCAGAAATCACCTAACAAAACATGCAGCAACGTCAAATATTTCTGATGAACAACTTCTAAACAACTGTCATTATGCATTTAAAAATGCATTAAAAAAAACCCAACTTAATAATAAAAACAACTCAGAAAACATTGTTGAAAGATGGGGGCTGAACAATATCAAAATTAAAAAAACTCTCTATTGAACATAACATCTTGATTTTCACTTCAGTCCAGCACCATCAATGCTAATGCACAGTTTCAATGCTAGCAACACTGAAGTGTGCTCTGTTGTGGCGGTTTGGTTACAGAAAACACAGGAGCAGAGTGGCAGCAAGCAGAGTGCTCATGGAAGCCAGGGTCATGGCCCCACCGGCCCTTTTTGGCGGACTTTTTTCTTTACCTAAAAACAATACAACACACATCACACACACACACACACACACACACACACACACACACACACACACACACACACACACACACACACACACACACACACACACACACACACACACAATTATACACTTGATCACACACAAACACATACACACATTTAAACATGCACACACACAAGCACAGTTATACACTTGAAGATTCACGCACACACACTTACACACACACACACACATACACACACATGCACTTACACACACACTTACAAACGCACACGTACACACGCACACAACCACACTACATACTTAAGCACACACGTGCACAAATACATTTGAACACACACACAAACACACACACACACACACAAACAAACATGCACAAACACACACAAACACAACATATCATGCATACAATTATACACCTGAGAGCACACACACACACACACACACACACACACACACACACACACACACACACACACACACACACACGGGACAGGATAGCCTAGTGGTCAGAACATTGCACTCCCAGTTTGATGACCTGGGTTCGATTCCAGTTCAACAGGGTTTTTCTCCTGGAGTTAACATCAGTGCTGACTCCACTCCTCCCAAAAGTCTTTCGGATGAGACTATAAACCAAGGCCCGTACATCTTGCACACACATTAAATCCTATTCCACTTTTCCAAAGAGTAGGCCATTGTGTGCCAGTGGGAGCAGATGACAAGATTTACAAAACTGCATACACAAAGGGACTGGATGAAAAAAAAGCATATGAGTGCTTATTCCATTATCCTCAATAGAAAAGAATAACTAAATGAATAAATCAATAAATAAAGTGTTGCCTTTGTTCCTCTTCTAATAGAACTGTGTATAACAATAAGGGAAGAATAAGGCCTCTGGGTTTGGTAACTTGTCATACCTGGGACTTTTGTTTGCTCCTGACACATCTCTGTGCATTTCGTCCATGAAGCAGAAGACTGTCTGATGAGAGAGGTTGGGGCATTTGATCCTTGCTGACCATATCTTCTGTCGGGTTTTCCCCTCTTAGTCCTGACCCGGGATTTGCATTAAAGGAATACCCTACCTCCCCCCCCCAACTCCCCCAAATCCGATGGTGGGATTTATACACAGTAGTTTTCCACCACGCAGTGACCTTCACGGATTGCTACCACATGCCAAAGCAGTATCAGGCCTGACAAGTGAGAGTCTGGAATTGGTTATAGCTGCTGGTATGTAGGCTACTTAGAAGGAGGAATCTTCAAATGCCATAAAAAGTTGGGAAGACTTATTTCTTTGACAGAACGAAAAGCATTCATGGGTTATATTCATCTTTTGACTCAAAGCAATATACTTTAAAAACATGTTGCATTCTACTTCTTTTTTTCTTCGTTTCTCAATATACCACTACACATATCTAATCAAGGGCTGCCTGCCAGAACTGGATACCAGACCTTGAGGCAGTTTCGATGTCACCTTTATTCCTGTCTTGCTCTATTCTTCAGCCAGTCAGAACTGTTTTGTCAACTATATCCCAACTCTCATATCTGAAACAATGATGATAACACGAGCTTTATTTTTGAGAGAAATCCTCTTCTTCAACCAGAGTAGGAGCTGGTCACATTTGGTGGTCACTGAAAGCTGCACTGAATCAAAAAGAGCCAGCTCTAATTTCCAACCCCACTAGGGCCAGGTCTGGGTTTAGGGAGGCAGAGGAAATGCAAACAAACAGTGCCTGCCACAACTGTCCCCCCTGCTATAAGCATGTTGGGCAAGGTGTCTAAGCCTGAATTCTGCCAACTCACTTTCAGCCTGGCTACCTACATGGCTATAGTTCTTACTACAGGAACAATTGGACTGGTTTAAAAAAAAAATCTAAACAGTAGGTTTTCTTTAGTTTTTCATGACTGACTGGCTAAATTGGGGAAAGCCAAAGATGGCTATTTTGTGAAGAATCTTTAAGAGGCCATCCCTACTAACCAGATCGGAAGCATGTGTGAGGTCTATGAAGGCAATGAAGAGTGGCTGCTTTTGCTCTCTACATTACTCCTGAAGTTGTGTGAGAGAGAACACCATGTCTATAGTGGATCTGTTGGTACAGAAACCACCCTGCAATTCAGGGTAGACATGGAGCCTCTTCAGTTCTATTCATGGAAAGACTTTCCCACTGATACTGAGGGGACTATGCCAAAACAATTGTTTCAGTGGTTCTGTCACTTTTGTTCTTTTTATTGTGTGATATGTTAGCTAATTAATGTTGGTGAAATGTTTGTTGTTGTTTTTTGTTTGTTTGTTTGTTTCCCCTTTCTTTCTTTTTTTTTTGGTTCATTGTTTGCTAGGGATTTTCTGCTTTTTTTCCCCTTTCGATAGATGGCTTGATGAAAAAAAGCAAATCGATGCTTATTCAATGTACCATCTGGAAATAAAAATTTGATTTGATTTGATTTGATTTAATAATGTTAGTATCCCTGATGTCTTGCGGTACTTCGCCTTCACTCCAACAGAGACAAATGATTTTCATACAACTCTGTAATGAATGTCTCTGTGCAGCACTGGTGGAAATACCGTCTTTCCTAGGTGCTTTGCCAGAGGCAAGACAGTCCAGGGCTTTGCTGATGTCATCTATGGTTAGTTCTCTGTCAAGCTTTCCCAGTTCTAGCAGGCACTCTATTGCATTCAGGCAACTTTTGTGACTACATTTTCCTTTGCATATCTTTTTCTTCTTCTTTCTCATGACCGGAAGGGTTGTGGAGGAGACATGAGAGACAATTCTGCAGCCAGCCGTTGCCATCCAGCCCTGTCCTCTGCCTTCCGAATGAGTGTTGGACTGTCCAGGCGGGTCCACTCCATGATGTTATTCATCCAGCTTTTGGTTTGTCTGCCTGGCGTCTGCCACCTTCTAGTGTTCCTTGTAGGACTGTCTTGGGGAGGGTGTTGTGGCGTGTGACATGGCCAAACCATGCCAGCTTCCTTTTCTTGACAGTGGCTAGTAGGGGTTCCTGAAGACCAGCCATCAGTGCGACTTGACTTCGCACATAGGTGTTTGTTTTCCGATCCTTCCAGGAAATTCCAAGCAGTCGCCTGAAGCATTTTGTCTCGAACGTCTGGATCCGCTTGGTGGTTTCAGCAGTCATTGTCCAACTTTCGCAGCCGTAGAGCAAGATGGAGACGACAAGGGATCTGAACAATTTGACCTTTGTTTTGAAGCTGATGTTGTTGCTTCTCTATATCTTGTTCAGTTTTGCCATAGCTGATGTTGCCATGGCTAGCCTGGTCTTGATCTCCTTGGTGGAGCGTCCATCTTTCGTGAGGATAGCACCAAGATATTTGAAAGCGTCTACTTCTTCCAGTTGCTGGCTGTTCATGTAGATCTGTGCTGTGGTGTCGTTTGCACTATTGACCATTACTTTACTCTTTTCTGTGCTGACTTCCATCCCATATGCACCTGCTCTGTCTACCAGTCTGTTGGTAAGGTCTTGGAGTTCCTTGTTGCTGCCTCCCATGAGATCAATATCGTCAGCGAAGCGCAGATTGTTAATGGGTCGCCCTCCTATTGAGATGGTAGAATGGAAGTCGTAAAGTGTTTCCCTTATGATATTCTCTAGGAATAGATTAAAGGGGGTTGGAGAGAGTAAGCAGCCCTGACGGATGCCGACTGTGGTCTTGAAGTAGTCTCCGACTTTGCCGTTGAGGAGAACTGCACTGCTGGAGGTGTTGTACAGCGCTTCTATGATCTGGATGAGACCCTCCTCAATGCCAAACTTCCTGAGGACTTGCCAAAGGCCTGCATGCCACACTCTGTCAAAGGCCTTCTTGAAGTCAATGAAGTTGTGTAGCAAGTCCCTCTGATGTTGCAGATGTTTCTCCATCAGATGTTTCTCCATCAGGTTAGATATTGCACTTGCATATAGCTCTGTGTAGACTTCTACCGGGTGCTCCATCTGTTTTTCTTTGTCTTTAATCGCCTCCCATGGAGCTGATTTCAAAGGGGCAGTTTTCTTTTCCATTGGGCCCAATTTCCAAGCTTAACTGTGCCACCTAATAAATTTACCTAAGTGTTGCTGGGACCACTAATTTACTACATTTGTTGAACTAAACTGCTCTACATTTGTTTTATTTCTTCTTATACTTCATTTGTTAGATTTTACTGTGTTGTGATTATGTGTTTGCAGTTATGGTAGCAAAAATGCAATTTGAAAATCTTAAACCCCCCCCAACTTTTTCATCCAATATAAACGTGTTTTTTTTTAAAAAGGCAAATCTTCAGTAATGTAGCCTGATAGTAATGGTGGGTATATTTGTGCCTGTATGAACAATGATAAACCTTCACAAGCTTAACAGATTTGAGCCTAAATGCCACTTATAGTATGATAACTGCTAGCATGTCTTTGGATTCAAGCCATAGCTTAGTTTACAGAAGCACAATGATCGTTTAAGTATAGGCCACCAGAGAAAGTTTGTTCACGCAGTTGGCAACACACCTCTCCTCGTATGGTTAGAGATAGACAGATAGACAAGCAGGCAGATAGATAGACAGACAGACAGATAGATATATGGACCAGCAGAAACATAGCCAACACTCACATGTGGTTATGGCTTTATGTAAAAACTGTATTGATCTGTGAAAATCACATTTTAAATGACGTCCCAGACCCTCAAGGGTAACTTCATAAAGAAACCATCCAACTGGCGGCTGTCTTATTATGCCCAGCCATTTGATCTGAAACAGGATACGGCACCTTCAATTCTCCATGTCTTTCTTTTCTATTGCAATATTTGTCCCCCAAACAACTATGTGCAATTTTCAAAAAAAATCCATCTATGTTATACTAAATATCATACAAACACAGAGGTTTTTTTGTTTTCTTTTAATTCAAAATTTCAGAGTTGTTTTTTTTTAAACTTTGTGCACCCTTTCATAAGGTTGTTTTCTTTTTTTGTCATACATCTAGGATTGCACGCAGATTCATAACAGTAGCTTTGCAAAGTCTAGAACAAAAATCTTGTCTAATGGATAAATAGATCCAGTCCATGAAAGCTGTAATTGCCAAACATTTTGTTATTCTCTGTTTGTAACATTATCTACATCTCTTTTTCACATTTCCGACAGTTTTGGAACAAATCCCATGTAAACAGTTTCAAATAGCATTTGTTTATCAGATCCTGAAATGTCTGACTTTAAGTCCTTCCCGTACCACAACAAAAACAGCCATGTAAATGAAAACGTAGGCCTACATGGTTCATAAACAGAATGCACTTTTGAAACAGATGTGGAAAGGCTGTGAGAGAAGATGTCTTTAGGTTAAAATCCCTTAATTCCAACATTTCTGATTGCCAACTATGATCATCAAAAGTTCATTTAGATTGTAGTTTTCGGAAAGTTACTATCTTGAGGTCATTTTTGTATTTAGGCAAAAAGTGAAGTAAAGGTAAAGGTGTCTTATAGCCTAGGTGGTCGTAGGGGAACGAGGTATCAGAGACCTCATCTTCTCTGGGGGCCAACATATTGAGGGCAGCGCCCGCCTGTCTCCTCTCCCTCACTGCTTAACCTTCGCTGACTTTAGAGAGGGTAGGTATTCATTGACAGCTGGGTGAACTAGGGAACTGCACTAAAACCAAGGCGCGCAAACGGTCACCCATCCACTTGGTAACCATCCTCGATTCTGCTTAATCTTTGCTTGGGGAAAGCAAATACTCTGATCACTACTGAGCCATCCCTCCCCAGGCAAGACGTGATGACAAAGTAAATGCTATGATAGACAAACTGACCAATGTCTTATTCCTAAGGCAGACAATCAGATGACGTGTTGCTGCTTTGTGTGTGTTCATTAAATTTATAGATAATGTGGAATGACCCTTACTGCCTCTCTCTGACATAAAACAATCTTGATATTGAGCACACACACACAAACACTTACAGACACACTTACACACACACACACACTTACAGACACACACACACACACACACACACACACACACACACACACACACACACACACACACACACACACACACACACCACCTGCGTGCTCGTAGACAAGTTGCATAGCGCCCCATGCCAAACTCATTTTGATAGTTTGTAACAGTAAAGACATCTACTGTAATTATGGCGCTCATGTTTCCACTCATTAAGAAAACTAGTTATTGAAAATACTTTGGTATGTGAGCTTGCAGAATTAAGACTTGAAGAAGACTGGCTTTCTAACAACCACTGTGAGATAACCTTTTGTGCATCTTATTTGGCCACCTGATTGAATCTAAATTGTGTCATGCTAATGAACACCCTAAAACAAAGCATTGGAACAGAAACCAAAATAGAGGATGTTATCCCGTTTTAATGTACATAAATAAATCTGACATTGTGTGCTTTAAGCAAAAAGCATACACTTAAAACTGAAAATTATCAAGAATATGTTTTCATATCCCCACATTTCACACACACATACATCAAAACTTGTGCAGTCAACAAACCAGCTAATTAAGCATTCTTTCTTCAGTATACTTATTACTAAATCGTTGGTTGGTGGTCAAACAAATGCTGCTCTAAAACTAGATGAAAGGAATGAAAAACTACACTTATAACATAGCCATAGACAGCCATGCTTTAATCCTAACATTGACATTTATTTATTTATTTATTTATTCTTTTATATCGAGGTTAGTGGAATAAGCACTTTTGTGCTTTATTATTATTTTTTTTTTACATCCAGTCCCCATGTGTATGCAGTTTTGTAAATGTCATCTGTTCCCACCGACACACGATGGCCTACTCTTACGAAAAGCGGAACAGGATTTAACCTGTGCGCAAGATGTTCTGCGTGCGTTCGCACAGGAGGCCTCGGTTTAAAGTCTCATCCAAGGACTTTTGGGGAGAGTGGAGTCAGCACTGATGTTAACTCCAGGAGAAAAATCTAATCAACCCGACTGGAACCCCGGTTGTCAAATTGCCTGTGCAATGTTCTGACTACTAGGCAGCACATGATTTTCTAGGTAGATCCCAACGTTCTTCAAACAGGAATAACCCATAGCTCTAAACAGCTCTGCCATGCCGTACTCTCAGTTTCGAGTGTGTTGAGGTGTAATGGTACAAGATCATTGATACTAATGATAGGCTGAGTAATGTATACAGTCTCTTCCTGTGGTCTAATTGCTTCATTGTGTTTTTGTGTATTCTGCTACAGTTTGTGGTTATTCTTATTTGGAAATGTTGCTTAAAATTTTTTTTTTTTTAACTTTACTTATGATATAATGGTATTATTGTGTATATGGAAAGCAAGTTTGTTTATATGCGTGTGAGGTGTCTGCATACTTAACAAATGTGACCTTGTCATAGGATGGGGCTTAGCCAGGGATACCTATAGCTTGGAGGCTTCACTCTGCTGTATTAGGGCTTGCTTACTTTGTATGTGTATTGGATAAGTTATGTAATGTAGAAAATAAACCTAGATATTATAATGCTAGTTAATGATACCGAACTGATGGGAAAGGGGATAGTTTTTTTATATTATTATTATTATTATTATTATTATTATTATTATTATTATTATTATTATTATTATTATTATTATTATTATTATTATTATTATTATTATTATTATTATATCATCATATATTTAATTTCAAATTTATTTTTTTTTAATTTTTTTTTTTTTTAGAGATTTAACATGATTTTCTAATACTGTCTTCTTGGTCTATACAAAATTGTCAATTTTTTAAAACTATAATTGTGAAATAAATAGATAAAGTAGGCGATGAGCCTGCCTGTGAACCCAGACAGACAGACAGACTGACAGACAGACAGACAGACAGACAGACAGACAGACAGACAGACAGACTGACAGACAGACAGACAGACAGACAGACAGACAGACAGACAGATCTCTCTCTCTCTCTCTCTCTCCTCTCTCTCTCTCTCTCTCTCTCTCTCTCTCTCTCTCTTCTCTTTCTCTCTCTCTCTCACAGGCGGGCAGAACATCTTGTGCACACGTTAAATCCTGTTCCGCTTTTCGGAAGAGTAGGCCATTGTGTGCGGGTGGGAATAGATGACAATATTTACAAAACTGCATACACACGGGGACTGGATGAAAAAAAGCACATGAGTGCTTATTCCATTATCCTCAATATAAAAGAATAAATAAATAAAATAAATAAATAAACACACACACACACAGATGGTATGTGTACTGACGCACTTATTTTACCCGTGAACCCATTTTGCTCTGTCTTTTGACTTCAAGCTAGAACATAAGAAGTTACTCTGATTTGATTTGATTTGTTTTTGCAAGATATAGCGCTATACAAATTCCATATATTATCATTATTATTATTATTATTATTATTATTATTATTATTATTATTATTATTATTATTATTATTATTATTATTATCATTATCATCATCATCATCATCATCATCATCATCATCATCATCATCATCATCATCATCATTACTACTACTACTACTCACTTTCGCAATTGTCCCGTTAGTCACCCCAAAACTGTGATAAAAACATGTTTTATCGAAAGTTACATATTCCCTGAGGTCAGTAAGTAGATGCCAACCACTGTGTGATCCATCTTCACGCCAAATTTTCACAATCAGCTTGGTATCTACGGATAGGGAACGAGAGAAGACACATATCTTGTAACGCTCTGCAACAGAAAATTAGTCAATGTAATCAGTATGTTATTTGCCTCCTTGTTCTTGTTCTTCTTCTCCTTTAGTCGCAATTCTTCTTCTTCTTTTTCGCAATTCTCCTTGTTCTTCTTCTTCGCAATTCTTCTTGTTCTTCTTGTTCTTTGAATTCTTCTTCTCCTTCTTCTCCTTTGAATTCTTCTTCTCCTTTGCATTCTTCTTCTTCTTCTTCTACTTTGCATTCTTCTTTTTCTACCTTGCATTCATCTTCTTCTTCCTCTTTGCAGTATTCTTTTTCTTTGCATTCTTCTTTGCATTATTCTACTTCTTTGTATTCTTCTTCTTTGCATTCTTCTTCTGTAACCTTTCTGAGCTGCTATTTCCAGATAAACTATTTTGGTATCCCTGCTCCCCCCTCCCAGCTGTCAGTTTCTCCCACTTTCAGCTCCTTTCAGCCGCTAATTAATCCATCCCATCCCAGCCCAGCTGAAGCTAATTATGGCAGAAACTGACCCCACTTGGACCAGGTAAAAGGAAGGGGCGTGCTAAATTTAGCACTCTGGACTGAGTGGTGTTGGATTTGTGGGCTGTGCCCTCCCTCCCCAGCATCATCCAGATTGGTTGTTTGCATCCTCAAGGTCAGAAGTCTCCATGGAGCCTACAACTGTATGGCAGATGTGAGACCACCACCCAGAGGAGTACATCACTGCTGCAGAGTTACTTTGGTCTTTCCTCTGAAGTTGGAGTATGGCTGCCTATATGTCGAGGTGCTTGAAAACAGTCATACAGGCAAACTTCTCATTCAGTGTGCAATGTCAATCTCACACAGTGATTGGCAGGTGGGATGGATGAGTGGGTCAGAGTGCACATTCTGGTGACAGACCCCCAGAATGTTCAACTGGGGAAGGCACATCAACAGCAACAACAACAAGAGGTGACTCTTATAAGCTCAGGTTATTTGCAGGACGGACACCACCTGCCCACGCCTTTGTTGCTGAGCCAGACTGAGTGAGAAGTCCACCCCAGGAGAGAACCACCACCACCTCCCTCCCTGCACCCTCTCCCACCATAGCCGGGAGGGGATAGCCTAGTGGTCAGAACATTGCCCTCGCAATTTGACGAGAGTTCGACTCCTGTTGGAGGGGATTTTTCTCCTGGAGTTAACATCAGTGCTGACTCCACTCTTCCCCAAAAGTCTTTCGGATGAGAATGTAAACCAGGCCCCATGTGCGAACACACGCAGAACATCTTGCACACATGTTAAATCCTGTTCCGCTTTTCGTAAGAGTAGGCCATCATGTACTGGTGGGAATAGATGACAAAATTGACAAAACTGCATACACACGGGGACTGGATAAAAAAAAGCACATAAGTGCTTATTCCATTATCCTTGATATAAGAATAAACTAAAAAAACAAAATCTTTCCTTGAAGGAACTGACACAATCTCAAGTTAATTCAACAAAAAATGAAATCAGCTTCCATAAAACCCATCCTTCACCTTCACCTGTCTCATTGTCTTGTAACCTGTCGGGGCACCACTGACAATTTTGCAGCCAGCTTCCTCCACTCCCGGAGGTCCTCATCTTTCCTTTTCAAGTAGTTTTACTCAAGGCCAGTCTACTCCCTCATGCTGTCTTTTAACCGTTTTCTTTGTCTGCCTCTTTGATTCCTTCCCTGTACTGCTCACGGCAAAGCATTCTTGGCCAGTCCAGATGTTCATATGATGTTCCCATACTACTTCAGTTTGGGTTTGTGCACTGTAGTCAGGAGCATTATATGGCCCAATGGCATTATCAGGTCTGAATTTCACTCTCATTAGTTAGGTAATTTTTGTATAAGATTCCCAGAAGATTGCAGAAGCATTATCTTCTGTATTCTTCTTTCAATGTCTGCTGTTATGGTCCGAGTTTCACATGCCTCTAAAAAGATAGACATGACCAGGGAACATATCAGCCAGATCTTGAAGCTGATGGTAATGTTCTAGTTGCTCCAAAGATTTTCTGTTTGGTCCTCACAGCTGGGGATCTGGGCTATTCTAGAAAAAAAAATCATACCTCATAGCCTGCTGGTAAATCTAGGAATCTGGTAAGTCTTTTTTGGTTGGTTTTGTCTTGTGTTAAAGCTTCTGCAGTGACAGTTATTTGCTACAAACATGGGATGAGAAGAGTACAGAAGAAGAGGAAGATGTAGAGAAAGACTAAAACGAAGAAGAGAAGAGGATGACTGAGAAGGAGGAGGAGAAAGTAGATACAAGGGAAGATATGGGACTACGTGGTTGACACAGATGTAAAAGACAACAAATTCTTACCCTTTTTAGCTGGAAGTGTGGGGCAAATACATAGCATCCAGACTGTAGAACAAAAATACACCCACAGTCAGTTTTATTCTTTGTACTCCTGATTCACAACCAAAATAAGATTTGCCAGGTTACAGCATCAAAAGTTTCTGCAGTGCATCTTATATCAATACAGCTGCACACTGATTTGGGTCCTTACAGATATAGCATAAGGATCTTGTGACAGTGTTTCTGGAACTAAGCATCTGGATTTTATTCAAGCTATGGCTCCCAAGAATCAGAATAACATGTTTTCTTTATTCATCCATTCTTTTATATTGAGGATAATAGAATAAGCAATCGTGTGTATTTTTACATCCAGTTTCCGTATGTATGCAGTTTTGTAAATGTTGTCCTCTGTCTCCCCCCCCCCTCAGCACACAATGGCCTACTCTTTTGAGAAGAGGAACAGTATTTAACGTGTCCTCAAGAAACTATGCGTGTGTTCTCACATGGTTCCAGGGTTTAGAGTCTCATGACACAATGATACTTCATCTCTAGAAGAAGTCAAAAACTACTATAAAAGTTCCAGCTTATAACGAAACAAGACTAAATGGAAAATGTTCTTTGTACAAATATTTTATAGCCATTTAAACAAAATGTTGCTATTCACAATAGCAATGAGAGAGGGTCAACTTGGGAGGGAGATTTTGACACTGATTCTTTCAATATGCCAAAAATCTGATCAAATACAATGTCATTTTCAAATAAGCTTTATACAGTTCATTTAACAAGGCCCTGCTATTCATCCTATCAGTCATTCCTGGTCAGTTTCGTAGGAAATTATGTCACTTCATTCTGTAACTATCACAAAAAATATTTATTTACCACCAGAAACCTTACTATTACTGTTCTTACATGAACTAAATATCAACACACCAAACCTTACAAGAAACAATGAAAATTAATGATTATCAACTTTTCAACAAAGATAGATATATAGACATATAGATATATAGATAGATATATAGATAGATAGATAAATAGACAGATAAATAGACAGACAAACAGACAGATAGATACAGACAGACAGACAGACAGACAGATAGGTGGAGAGATAGATAGATGGAAAGATAGATAGACGGAAAGAAAGAAAGAAAGATAGAAAGAAAGAAAGAAAGATAGATAGATAGATAGATAGATTGATTGATTGATAGATAGATAGATAAATAGATAGATAGATAGATAGATAGATAGATAGATAGATAGATAGATAGATAGATAGATAGATAGATAGATAGATAGATAGATAGATAGATAGAGACAAACAAACAGAAGTACAGACAGACAGATAGATAGAGAATCGGGAGTAGGAATAGGAATACTGATAGAAAGATAGACACACAAACAGACAAACACACAGGCAGACACACAGATAGGCAGAGTGATGTACAGACAGACAGACAGACAGACAGACAGACAGACAGACAGACAGACAGACAGACAGACAGACAGACAGACTCATAGAAAGAAGTGACTTACCAGTAAGCACCAAGGATCCTGAAAGGAGAGTAGGGTGAACAGACATGCTGGTTATGCTCTTCTTTTTACTGTAACCGTGTCCTTGACAGAGAGAGAGACAGGGATTTGATTTGATTTAATTTGATTATTTTATATCGAGGATAATGGAAAAGGCACTCTTGTGCTTTTTTACATCTAGTCCCCGTGTGTCTGCAATTTTGTAAATGTCATCTGTTCCCACCGGCACACGATGGCCTACTCTTACCGAACACGATTTAACATGTGCAACATGTGCGCAAGATATTCTGCATGCGTTCGCACACGGGGCCTCGGTTTAAAGTCTCATTCCAAGGACTTTGGGGAGAGTGGAGTCAGCACTGATGTTAACTCCAGGAGAAAAATCTCCCCGACCGGACTGGATCCCCAGTTGTCAAATTGCCAGCGCAATGTTCTGACTACTAGGCTATCTGTCCCCCCTTAGAGAGAGATTTTTATTTTATTTTATTTATTCTTTTTATTTTTCAAGAGAGAGAGAGAGAGAGAGAGAGAGAGAGAGAGAGAGAGAGAGAGAGAGAGAGAGAGAGAGAGAGAGAGAGAGAGAGAGAGAGAGAGAGAGAGAGAGAGAGTGATTTGATTTGATTTATTCTTTTATATCAAGGATAATGGAATAAGCACTCTTGTGCTTTTTTACATCCAGTCCCGGAGAGAGAGAGAGAGAGAGAGAGAGAGAGAGAGAGAGAGAGAGAGAGAGAGAGAGAGAGAGAGAGAGAGAGAGAGAGAGAGAGAGAGAGAGAGAGAGAGAGAGAGACACACACACACACACACACACACACACACACACACACACACACAGACACACACACAGACACAGACACAGACAGACACAGACAGAGACAGAGAGACACAGACAGAGACAGCCAGACAGAGAGTCACAGAGAGAGAGACAGAGAGAGAGAGAGAGGAGAAAGAGAGAGAGACAGAGAGAGACAGAGAGAGAGAGACATAGAGAGATAGAGAGAGAGACCATTAGTGTACATGGGCCTTGAGCCACACTACAAAAGAGTGGTGGGCGAATGGAGTGGCATGTGACATAGGCCCTAAGTGTTATAAACATATTAATACTATCAACCAATACATGTGTGAAGAGAGAGAGAGAGAGAAGAGAGAGAGAGAGAGAGAGAGAGAGAGAGAGAGAGAGAGAGAGAGAGATTAATACTACAAGGGCTATAATTTTCAAAATGTATTGTTGTTATTGCTGTTGTGTTATTATTATTATTATTTATTATTATTATTATTATTTTTTTTTTTTTGGGGGGGGGGATTTTTCCATGAAGACTCCATGTTCGCTACCTGTGTGGGATGCCAAACCAAGATTTAAATGTGTGCTGCGATCAGTGTATATCAGCTATCAGCTCAGGATGGATGCTGTACTTTCTCAGTCAGTTCAAATTGCATTATATTTTATTGTACATTACTTTAAGTCAGGATAGATTTCTCTGCTTGAAATTTGAGCTGCTCTCCCCTGGGAGAGTACGTCGCCACAAGAGCAGCACAACCCATTTTTTATATAAAAATTTCTTTTCCTCTCTGAAACTGTTTATTTTCTCTCTCTATCAGAGTGTTTATTATTTTTTTTTCAAAGAATTATTTCAGAGATGACTCTCTTGTTAACATGGGTTCTTTTACATGTATCTAACACACATGATTTCAGTTCATTTTGTCATTGGAAAAACTAGCATTCAGACCAACGCTGACTGTCAAGTGGATGGAAGGAAAAGTTTCTGGCCCCAACATGGATGGGACCACCACTCACTTTTCACTTTTGGCAGAACATCTTGCGCACATGTTAAATCCTGTTCCGCTTTTCGTAAGAGTAGGCCATCGTGTGCCGGTGGGAACAGATGACATTTACAAAACTACATACAGACGGGACTGGATGTAAAAAAAAAAAAGCACAAGAGTGCTTATTCCATTATCTTCGATATAAAAGAATAAATCAATCAATCAAAATCACTTTCTAGGCTGGTGCGTTACTTCTAGACCACTGATCCATCCAAAGACCCAACGATTCGGTCCATGTAAAATTCTAAATCCCCCAAAATACAGTCATGAGGTTGAGGTATTTTCAAAGAACACTTTACATTATTGAATGCACTTACTGTTTCTGGTTGTACTTATAGTTTTCCATTTGTGCAATATACTAAACGCACTATATTAGGACGTAATTAGTTGGGTTTTTTTTGTTTTTGTTTTTTAAAATATGTGGAATGGTTAGTGACAAGACCATAGCAGGCGTATTCTCTTGTATTCTTGATAGCTCTGTTTTGTATTGGGTGAGCTCGTGATACTGCTTCTGGTAAAAAACACACAAAAACACAATGATTCTTGTTGAAAAAACA
>CM060336.1:40160534-40165534 GCA_030674155.1 Stramonita haemastoma
ACAGAATAAACACACACATATTGCATATTTTATATATAATTATCTATGTATATATATATATATATACATATATATATATATATATATATATATATATATATATATATATATATACATATATATATATATATATAAAATGCATATATATAGGCCCCTACACTTTTTTATTATCTCTATACATACACACAATGTATACACACAGTATATGAAATTTAATTAAAGGACATGTCTTTCTTTCAGGTTTGTTTCCTTTTATTTTCTTCAGTACTAAGTGAGTTTCTCTTGTCAACAGGATCCTGGGGTATGATGGAGGTGGAAATACCTCAAGTCTTCAGGCGACAGTCTGTGAACAGCCACACACTCTGCTACACCACTGTGATGTCTGAGGGTGACTGCAAGACCCTGACAGAGCTGAACAACATGAAGCCTTATCATGGCTTAGGGTCCAGATGTAGACTTAGAAAAAAGAGGACTGCATCAAGCATGTGAGCAAGAGTCTTGGGGCAGTTCTTTGCACACTGTGGGAAGGAGATCACTTCGGGGGGGGGGGGGGGGGGGGGGGGGGGGGGGGGGGGCATGGTCAGCTGACACAGAATGAATCAACTCTTCAAACTGTGGATCCTGTGCTGCTAGAGACACCCTCCAGTTTTTTAAAACATTTATTTCAGCCTGGTGGAAACACATTCAGATATAGTGCCTCAAGACCCAACAAACATGTCCGGAGCAGTCTGAAATCTGACTGACAAAATGACCGTCAAAATATATGACAGAATACTGTGAGTGTGGTCTGGCAGAAGTGTCCAGAGGACCTCTGTGCTTAAGGGAGGTGCTTTCTACGCAGCAGAATAGTTTAAAAGTGTTTCTGAAGACTTTTGGGGGTAGGCAGTGGCTTTATGAAAAGTGGAAGTCAGATTAGTGTCATCGCAAGTCGTTTATGCCCGTTTTCTTAGTTTTGTACTTTTCGTCTTTTTTCCACCATAAGTTACAAAATTTGGTCGTCAGATTGTAACCGAATTTTGCATGCTGCTAGAGTAATGTATTATCTATGAGCTGTCAACAGGGTAATGTCATATCTGTTGATGTCTGGCTTACACAGGACATCAAACATTTTATGTAATGTTTATGTTCGGGATTTCTATTTCGGGATTGATATTCATTTTTTTTCTCAAAAACTACTTATGTTATCTTAAAAAGCTGTTGTAATAGACTTGGGCATCTATTTTTCTATACACACAGCAGTTTTAAGCATGTTTAGTCTACTAGATTCTGAAAAATTAAAAAAAAACCCCTAAAATCCAATATGGCCGACCACTCAGGCGGTTACCATGGCAACGGAAAATTGAAATCTCAATTTGAACCCTAAAAAATGTTCCTTTAGTTCATTTACATCATTTCAGATAACCAGGTGTTGTGAATTCTGCCCTTAACTTAAAAAGTGATTTCACTGCAGAACATTGCCGACTAACTTTCTTATAAGCGGGTCCCACTCCCCTCATCATGACTTTCCTCTTCCTCGATAATGCACATATAAAAAAAAACAAGTAAAAGAAAGGGAAAAGAAGCTTCTCCCTCCTCTCCCTTTTTTTTTTTAAACCTAGGCGGCCGACAGGAACAAAAAGCAGTCGAACTTGTTTTAGCAGAAAACCACCGCAGCTGAAAGCAGCATTCCAAACTCCTCCTACTGACAGAAAAGGTCACGGCCGCGTGGTGGCGCTAGCTTCAACTTCAGGGTCACGATTGTTTAGAATAGCATCACCGTCGATCGTCTGCTGCAATCTTGTCACAGTAATCTGCCACTACATTTAGCGCCTGCTGTGTTATCTACGGTTTACTAGGCTGGGGCTTATCAGCTGTTGATTTGGTGAGTAAGTGCGATTATTTTGAGATCGTTTATTATTATGCTACATTTTTGGGGAGGGAGGCAAGCTTAGGCATTGCGTGGTTTCAGTGGCTGCAACAGAAGACGAGTGTGCGTGCAGTGGGTGCTCTAGGGCTGCTCTTAGAACCTGTTTGCTGTGTTGACTGCATCCGCGATCAGTGTATTGACGATCGAGCGCTCGTTGCTCAATTTGCTGGTGCTGCCGTGATGACTATCTGGTTTGACAACATCCCCAGATTTCGGCGTAGACAATAAGGAGGTTATGGTGGAATCGCGACTAGGCTAGCCACGCCCATTGACGATGTGCAGATAGATCTATCTATATGCTTGAGGAGTTTTGACAGTGGGCCTTTCTTTTTTCTTTTTTTTCTCTCGGTTTTTATTTCTCATTATTTACTTATGGCTTTCTTTCATATTTTGAGAAATAGGTTATAGGTTGTGTGTGTGTGTGTGTGTGTGTGTGTGTGTGTGTGTGTGTGTGTGTGTGTGTGTGTGTGTAATGGCTAGTTAAAAAGACAAGTACTGAAGTAGATCATTATTTTATTGTAAAGGGTAGACACCAGTTTGGAAGATGACCCCCTCCTGAAAAGCAAAAACAAAACAAAACAAAAATAACCACCATTAAACAACTACCCCAAATAAACAAACAAGCACCCCCCCCCCCCCAAAAAAAAAAAAAGCCCAACTGACAACAACAAAAGCAAACAAACCCCCCAGAAATCAACAAGAACAACTCAAAACAAACAAACCCAAACATAAAACCCCGGAAAACAACCCACCAGAAACTAAACAACGAAGTAAAAATCCCTGAAGTTGGAATGCGGCTACCTTTGTGGTGGGCAAGAATGGTCATGTGCTAAAATCTCATCATTGGTGAACCCCAGAATGCTAGCCAAGGAAAGGAAGAAAAAAAAACCTAACCAAACACACCCCAACAACAACATTAAAAAAAAGAAACAACAGCAACAAATCTACACCAAACCCAACCCAACCCAACCCAACCCAACTAAACTAAACCAAACCCACTAACCAACCATTTACAAGAGATAGCGCTATACAAATTCCATGTATCAATCAATTTGTGATTTCTCTGACTGCTGTCTTTCTTAGGTTTATAGCATTTTTGTTTTTTGATTGTTTTTTTTACAGTCTACATATTTGATGATATTTAATAGTTTACTCAGTTATTTTCTTATTATTTACTATTCGAGTGCCATGGTCTTTGTGGTTGAGTGTACTGTTCCATTAAGTTTTGGTCTTCTTGGTTGAGTGTTTGTACTGTCCCATTGAGTCTTGGTCTTCTGGATTGAGTGTTTGTACTGTCCCATTGAGTATTGGTCTTCTTGGTTGAGTGTACTGTCCCATTGAGTCTTGGGTCTTCTTGGTTGAGTGTACTGTCCCATTGAGTGTTGGGTCTTCTTGGTTGAGTGTACTGTCCCATTGAGTCTTGGGTCTTCTTGGTTGAGTGTACTGTCCCATTGAGTCTTGGGTCTTCTTGGTTGAGTGTTTGTACTGTCCCATTAAGTATTGGGTCTTCTTGGTTGAGTGTACTGTCCCATTGAGTCTTGGTCGTCTTGGTTGAGTGTTTGTACTGTCCCATTGAGTATTGGGTCTTCTTGGTTGAGTGTACTGTCCCATTGAGTCTTGGTCGTCTTGGTTGAGTGTTTGTACTGTCCCATTGAGTATTGGGTCTTCTTGGTTGAGTGTACTGTCCCATTGAGTCTTGGGTCTTCTTGGTTGAGTGTTTGTACTGTCCCATTAAGTATTGGGTCTTCTTGGTTGAGTGTACTGTCCCATTGAGTCTTGGGTCTTCTTGGTTGAGTGTTTGTACTGTCCCATTAAGTATTGGGTCTTCTTGGTTGAGTGTACTGTCCCATTAAGTATTGGGTCTTCTTGGTTGAGTTGTACTGTCCCATTGAGTCTTGGTCTTCTTGGTTGAGTGTTTGTACTGTCCCATTGAGTCTTGGGTCTTCTTGGTTGAGTGTACTGTCCCATTGAGTCTTGGTCTTCTTGGTTGAGTGTACTGTCCCATTGAGTCTTGGTCTTCTTGGTTGAGTGTTTGTACTGTCCCATTGAGTCTTGGTCTTCTTGGTTGAGTGTTTGTACTGTCCCATTGAGTCTTGGGTCTTCTTGGTTGAGTGTTTGTACTGTCCCATTGAGTCTTGGTCTTCTTGGTTGAGTGTACTGTCCCATTGAGTCTTGGTCTTCTTGGTTGAGTGTACTGTCCCATTGAGTCTTGGTCTTCTTGTTGAGTGTTTGTACTGTCCATTGAGTCTTGGTCTTCTTGTTGAGTGTTTGTACTGTCCCATTGAGTCTTGGGTCTTCTTGGTTGAGTGTACTGTCCCATTGAGTATTGGGTCTTCTTGGTTGAGTGTTTTTACTGTCCCATTGAGTCTTGGGTCTTCTTGGTTGAGTGCACTGTCCCATTAAGTATTGGGTCTTCTTGGTTGAGTGTTTGTACTGTCCCATCGCCTCCTCAGCAGTCCTCATTTACACCTAGCATTACATTTAGCACACAGATGAGTGATCTGCCATTATATCTTGATTCTTAATGAACTGGTAGGTTGTAGCATCTGGCTATTTAGGATGTGTGCAGTGTCCAGTGGGGATCTTGATCTTGGTTGGTAAGGTAAAGGTGTCCCATAACCTTTGTGGTCGTAGGGGGGTCGATTGATTGATTTGTTGAAAATACCGTTCTCATGGTATGTACTCTCCAGTATCAATGTCCATTTTTGTGTTTGTGTGAAGTTTCTTTTCTGAATATATAAAATATAGAGGGGTAGCAGTTGCAAACCCATGGGGCCATGAAGTTGTGGGTTTGAATCTCAGTGGTGTCCAGTGAATTAGGGGTGGCGATTTTATGATCTCCCAAGTCAACTTCAAGTGCAGACCTGTCAGTGCTTTCATTCCCTTTGTGAATGATAAAGATCCTGTATTGGGAGGGTTATGAAAACACAAACGTAACCTGCATACATCCCCAAAGTCGGAATGTGGCTACTTTCATGGCGGGAATAACCACTGCATAACCAAAATCTTGCCGTTGTGAACTTTGGAGCTCTAGCTGAGGATTGGAGGAAAAAAAGATTGGATTTCTAGGTGTGGAAAGTGAGATCAAGTGCAT
>CM060336.1:40168034-40185534 GCA_030674155.1 Stramonita haemastoma
TATCTCTATCTATCTCTCTTCCTCATTATCTATCCCTAAGTCTGGCGATTGTAGGGGCACCCATGAAGACTTGACAACCAGTTTCCTCCATTCCACTCTCTGTTCTGCCTTTCTCAGGGTTTTGTTGAGTTCTAGGCCTGTCTGTTTGCTGATGTTGTCTTCCCATCTCTTCCTGAGAAGAGGAAGACAGAGAAAAGAGAGGCAGACCAAGGAAGAGAGAGATATATATATAAGAGAGAGAGAGAGAGAGAGAGAGAGAGAGAGAGAGAGAGAGAGAGAGAGAGAGAGAGAGAGAGAGAGAGAGGTTTGAATGCGGGTGTGTCTGTATCACCAAGTAGTGAAGGACATTAAACAAAAATAAAACAAAAAACAAATGGAAGAAGAGTTTGGTCATATAGTCATGCTTATTTTATATACCGAGCAATAACCATAAGTGCTGGGTTCCTGCCCCCCCCCCCCCCCCCCCCCCCACGTTTCCACAGTGTTGCCTCATTAAAAAAAGGTTATGTTTACGATAGGGACATTGCATAATTTTAGTATATTTAATTGATTGAAATGTGCATTACACTAAGTGCATGGTACCATAGCCTAAGATTTCATTTAGTAAAGCATGCTGGTCTGATGCGCTGGGCCTGACTTGGCAGGTGCTTAACGGCAGTTTTTATTTTTTATTTTATACCACTTTATGTCACAGTTACACTGGGTGTAAAGGATGATGATGATGATGATGTCACAGCTGATTTCTCTGCGTGAAATTGCGTGTACGTTGCATGTTCACTCATATGAAAGACAAGAACAGTTCCTGTCTGAGTGTTTGACAAAAAAAGAAACTAGGAAAAAAAAGAAGTAATGTAATAAACAGTCTCTTCCTGTGGGATGCCAGGGGCTTGTTACTATATGCATCCCCACCATCTGGAAATTCTGTTCCTCTTTTCTATTCCTCTCTTTGTTTCTGCCATGTTCCTTTTCTTCAGAGTACCTCCTTGTCTGTTTTGTGCCTTCTTGGTACATTTTCCTGCCTTTTCTTCCCCAGAAAGACTTAAAAGATAACAATTCTCTCCTACGCAGAAGTCGGATGCGCTGGGCCTGACTTGTCAGGCACTTAACATTTTTGCCCATATGACAGACAACAATAGTTGCTATCTGAGTGTTTGAGGAGGAAGAAGTAGTAAACATTCTTATGGCCAGACCAGGGCATTGAATTTGAATGGATCTGCATATCGCCATAGCATCTCAGCACGTGCCAGCGAGTTTCAGAAGACTGATAATGTGATATGCTGCTTTGCCCTGATTTGATTTCCTCTCCCTCCTCCCCCCCCCCCCCCTTCCCTTTTTGTTTGTGTGGCTATGGCACTTTCCAATCAATTTTCTTCACTGTTTTTGACTGAGTGGGAGCTGTGGTGTTGTGTTTTGCGGTACATTTTGCATGCAGTGGCGCCTTCTAAAACACACACAGACACACACATGCAGACGGACAGACAGACAGACAGACAGACAGACACACACACACACACACACACACACACACACTCACTCTCTCTCTGTCTCTGTGTCTAACTCACTATCTCTCAACCACTCTCTCTGTGTGTGTCTCTCTCTGACACACACGCACGCACGCACGCACGCATGCACGCACTCACGCACGCACACACACACATACAACACACACCCCCCCCCCCCCAAACCCCCCCATACACACCCACACACCACACCCACACCCACACTCACACTCACTCAACCCCCCCCCCCCCCCCACACACACACACACAGAGAACAAAAGTTCTGTTTTTCACCCCAACACTAAATTCTTGGACTGTACTCTGTAGAGAATAGAAGAGTGGGTGCAAGTACAAAGCAGTTGTCTTGAGAAAATTAGGGGTATTGTCGTGCTGTGCAGTGTAGGGTAAAGCTGGAGGCAAAGGCCATCTGTTTGTGGGAGGGGTAGACCTGTTTGTATCTTCTTGGAGCCGAGCCACGAACATGCGAGACCCAGAGAACAAGGAGAGGAAAACCAAAGAAAAAATAAACATTGCCGGCTAGAAAGCTAAAATGCATTTTCTTGTTTTGTTAAGCTTGTTTAATTTTTTTTTTTTTTTCAAACTGGAATTTTGTTTTTTTGTTCTTTAGCTAGAGCTGCAAGGTTAACCAGATGGTGAGATTTTGTGCATGTGACTGTTTATTTATTTATTTATTTTTTGCCCACCTTTCAAGTAGATGTATTTTGAATATTTGACAAGGGACTATATAGTATATCTCAAGAAGAGGTGAAGAAAATTGCTGAGAAATTAGTTAGGTTTGATAGCAGTGCTGTGCATGATAATGATTTTCATTTGTATGACACACAAATTCATTTCACTGATAGAAACATTTGTCCCAAGTGTATAAGCTTTTCACAAGACAACAATACGAGAAACTCCCAGAATCATGTATATTCTGTTGGTAGTATGTTTTTGCAGGATAAAGTGATCATTCATTGTCAGTTAAAAAACCCCCCAGTTGTGTTGCATTATTAATGGCTTATTTGTTTGTTATCTGAAAGTTGAAAATGATGGGAAAGGTTTTTGGATGCTGGTTACTGGTTAGGGTTTTATTTGTGTATTTTTGATGTTTTTTTTTTAGTTGGAAGACAAAAGATAATTTGGTGTGTTGTGTGTGTGTGTGTGGGGGTAGCGTTAGGGGGAGGAAGGAAGTAACTGATTGTTTTGTTCTCCTGTAACTGCTGTTTAAAGGTAGGCACAGTATGAGTATTTTGTTAGTGGTGTCAGGTTTGCATTGCTAGTTTCAAAACAGCGGCATGTGATGACTAAACTGCCATTAACCGTAATTGGTTTGGGAGTAGAAGGGAGTGGGGGAAAGCTGTGGATCCATATTTTACCAAACATTTCCTGAGTGTTTTTCAGTTGGATTGTGTAAAACATCTGTTTATCAGCGTAAAACATCCCAGTTTCTGAACTTGCAGATAGTTGGTTGATTTATATATATATAATATAATATATATATATATATATATATATATATATATATATATATATATATATATATATATATATATATATATATAATACACACACATATACATATACATACATATATATATATGTATAAAAGAGAGAGAGAAAGAGACAGACAGAGAGAGGAGGTGGTTTGAATGCGGATGTGTCTATATCACCAATCCAATCCAATTATGTTGCTTATAGCCCCGCCGACCACATAGGCCATATCAGGGCTATCACCTCGTTACATTTTAAAACTCGTATTAAAAGTGTGCGACTATGTACAGTCTAATCACCAAGTAGTATATCTTGTGCGTCTATATCACCAAGTAGTGAAGGACATTAAACAAAACAAAACAAACAAACAAACATGTATAGTTGGTTGAAGAATGTGTACAGCAGCTATTTGTCAGCATAAAAATCTCTGTTTTAGAGGCAGCAGGTAATTAGTTGAAGATTGTATTTATGAGGCAGCTGGTATTGTTTTTTGGGGGGATGAAACTGTTGTTTTATTAAAGGTTTTTGTTTTGTTGTTTCTTTATGTGATGAAAACTCTGTCAAGTATTTTTTTAACATGATTTTCATTGTCATTGTACAGGAGCATCAAGGTTATCTAAAATCACAGTAGTGAAAAGATGTTGAATAAATGATTCATTGCATAGGAATATTATTGTGTGTGTGTGTGTGGTGTGTGTGTGTGTGTGTGTGTGTGTGTGTGTGTGTGTGTGTTGTGTGTGTGTGTGTGTGTGTGTGTGTGTGTGAGTGTGTGTGTGTGTGTGTGTGTGTGTGTGTGTGTGTGTGTGTGTGTTGTGTGTGTTGTGTTGTTGTGTTGTTGTTGTTGTTGGTGGTGGTGTGTGTGTGTGCGTGTGCGTGTGCGTGTGTGTGTGTGTGTGTGTGTGTGTGTGTGTGTGTGTGTGTGTGTGTGGTGAGAGAGAGAGAGAGAGAGAGAGAGAGAGAGAGAGAGAGAGAGAGAGAATTTTAAGGTCATTGTCTGAAGCAGATCATACAGTAACCATTTCACACTTTGTAATCCTGAATATTTCAACAAGTTGGAAAGAAATCTTCCTGGCTTGATTGCCCTAAAACAACCGTTTTTTTTGGTTTTGTTTTGTCTATCGATGCATTTTTATATAAGAAAAAGTTCATTATCATGTAGTTCCTGCTGAAATTCATTGGTCAAAAAGAGCTTTTACGTTCCTATTGGTTGGGGGCAGGACAGTTTTACGTGACTTAATATCTCAGAAGTGGGAATGTGCCTTCCTTCATGGTGAGCAAAAACGGTTACATTGTCAAAATCTCACCATTGATGAACCTCGGAGATCCAGTAGAGGAACAAAAAAAAAAAAAAAAAAGTTTCTGTAAATATATATTACTTTATATTATGTAAGTTTTGTAACTGTAATATACAGGGGATGGGTTAGCGTAGTGATCAGAACATTGTGCTGGCAATTTGACGACCCAAGTTCGATTCCCGTTGGAGGGGACTTTTCCCCCTGGAGTTAACATCTGTGCTGACTCCACTCTCCCCAAAAGTCTTTCGGATGAGACTGTAAACCGAGGCCCCGTGTGCGAATGCATGCAGAACATCTTGCGCACATTGTGTGCCAGTGGGAACAGATGACAATATTTACACAACTGCATACACACGGGGTCTGGATGAAAAAAAAAACACATGAGTGCTTATCCCATTATCCTCGATATATAAAAAAAAAAGTGAACAGATTCTGGCTACAAACACAACAAGGTGATAGTTTTAACCACTGACCCTCGGCCTATAAGTAAGAGAGAGAGAAAAAAAAAAAGCAACAAGAATTCATCCTGACAGGTTTATGCATCACTGCACAGCAACTGGGAAATCCCATCAGTGTGTGAATCACTTAGACTTCAAACACTTGTCTCTGTCTCTGTCTCTCTCTGTCTCTGTCTGTCTGTCTGTCTGTCTGTCTGTCTGTCTGTCTGTCTGTCTGTCTCTGTCTCTGTCTCTGTCTCTCTCTCTCTCCCCCTCTCTCTCTCTGTCAAAAAGTAGATTATTTTGTCTCATTTTGGATGGTCTCATGTTTACATCAGTCATGTTTGGCAGTTGTCGCATATGTCAGGTTTTGTTTTTGTTTTGTTTTGCTATGCTTTCTTTGACCCCATTCTCGGAGCTCATTGTTCATTGTTCATTGTTCTCTCTCTCTCTCCCCCCTCTTTCTCCTCCCCCCCTCTCTCTTACACACACACACGCACGCACATACACACACACTCACGCATGCACACATGCACGCACGCACGCACACATCACAATACACTCTCTCACGCTCTCTCTTAAATGTATGCAGAAACTTAAACACATATGCTCACACATGTGCACACACATGCACGTAGGTACGCACTCAAGCACGCACGCACGCACACACGCACGCATGCACACACATGTATCACAATACACTCTCTCACACTCTCTCTTAGATGTATGCAGAAACACATATGCTCACACATGTGCACACCCATGCACGTAGGTATGCACTCACACATGAACACAAAACACAACACAACACAGCACAACACAACACAACACCTACACCCCCCCCCCCCCCCCCCCCCCCCCCGCCCACACACACACACACCCGACACACACACACACACACACTTGACACCCCCCCCCCCCCCCCCCCCCCCCCCCCCCCACTTATTTGTCAATTTTAAACCATTTAGCTGAAAACCACTTTTTAAAATTGCATGATCGGGAAAAGAAACATTCTCCCCCACACACACATAACACCATCAGCACAGTTGGAAAGAAGAATAGCAAGTGTCAGAAACTGCATTAGCAGAGAAGAGAACAATAGGGGGAAGCAGTGAAGCGTTGCTGGTACTACCACCACTACCACCACACAGTCAGTATTGATGAGCTGCTGCTACTGTGAAAGCTAGATGCTGAGGCCTACAGTATTGCTGTGCTGCACAGGGATATTTAGCTAACACACGCACACAGGCATACATATTTGCATACAGCCCCTTTAACATGTACTGTATACAAAATACAACACTATTTACACTCTCATGATTGTGCACATTCATAAATGCATGCATCCCTAAAGTTGGAATGTGGCTAACTTCATGCTGGGCAAAAATAAAATGGTCGCATATACAAAATCTCACCATTTGGTAAAACTTAGGAGCTTTAGCAGAGGAATGGAAACAAACTATACACACACACCCATGCGCAGACAAACAGACAGACAGACAGCAAGCAGACAGACAGACAGACAGACAGACAGACACACAGACACAGACACACACACACACACACACACACACACACACACACACACACACACACACACACACACACACACACACACACACACACACACACACACACACTCTCTCTCTCTCTGTCTGTCTGTCTGTCTGTCTGTCTGTCTGTCTGTCTGTCTCTCACACACACACACACACACACACATTGTGCACACACATCTGCACACACATCTGCACACACTTCTACACACACACAACACACAACCTTTTCTTTTCTCTTTCTCACACACTCACTAGTATTGTTTGTTCGATCCATCCAGGTGGTGTTTTTTTTTGTTTTTTGTTTTAAAGGGAAGAGTTTGGGGGGGGGGGGGGGGGGGGGGGGGGGGGGGGGGGGGGGGGGGGGAGGAGAGATACTGTAGGTGCTGTAGTTATAACTAAGGGCAGGTTATTCAAGTCAGGTTGTGTGTGGGCCGTCAAACAAGCCTCTCCATTCAGGCTCCCAGTCACAACTAGGACATTTTATTGGCGTTTTTTTTTTTTTTTTTTTTGTGGCCTGGGACTAGGGGCTGTTGCCCTGTGGATTAAAAGAAATACAACCACCAAAAAAAAACAAGGAGCACCATCTGTGACCACGCATGTAAAATTGAATGTGTTGAGTGTCGTTTGGGTTGTTTATGTGGACAGGTATTTCGCAATCAAGTTCATGGCATTGAGAAACTCCCTCGTCTTCTTGGAAGGTCTTCTGGTCTGCTTGAAGATGAGCAGAGTTTGCAGATAGTTGCTGCTGATTTTTTTCTTTTTGTCCCTTTTTGGTGTTTTTTTTTGTTTTTTTAAAAGTTGTTAGATCTATATTCTTCTTGGGTGACCGTTTGTGCGCCTTGGCTTTAGTACAGTCCCCCCAGTTTACCCAGCTGTGAGTGGGTACCTGCCCTCTTTAGGGTCAGGGAAGGTACAGCAGCGAGGGAGAGGAGATGGGCGCCACCCTCAATATGCTGGCCACTGGAGAAGCTGAGGTCTCTGATGCCTCGCTCCCCTATGACCGCCTAGTTTATGGGACACCTTTACCTTTTTTTAATATTCTGCCTCAGTCTATTGCTTTTTTTTTTCTTCTTTATTGTTCATGTGCATTGACATCATCATTCCGAGATTCTTTGTCACCAAAATTAGTTTTTTGTTCAACTGTCATAGTGGTTTAAACAGAATCCTGAAGTTTATTCAGAAAAGAAACACATTGAACATAAGTCCCTTTGGAGCGACAACAAGGTAATAGCTGATCATAGTGTAAACTGTTGTTGTCATTTTTGTCCATCTTTTTTTTAACAGGTTCCTTTTATTTTATTTTTGTTTGGAAAATGTGAAAGACCATGATTCATGCTCCCTGCCTCTCCCCCCCCCCCCCCCTTTAAAATTTTTTTTTTCTTAAAACCCCCCCAAAGAAACCCACCTGTTATTGATGATAATAATGATAAAAATAGAAGAAAACAAATCTGGTTTTGTGAGGTGATTTTGTCACAAGAAATGTTTAATTACATGTACAACTCAATTTGATAAATCACCCAGCTAATTCAAGCCACGAGTGGGTTCTTTCAAACTCCCCAAATCCTTGAAGAAGTAAGTTTACATGCCCTGTAAACATGATTAAAACATGGATTGCTGTGAAAGGAAAGAACAACAACGATATTAAAACGAGGACTGTTTGTGGAGGGAATGACTGTACACTGAGGGACCAGGGTGTGTCGTGTGACACGTCAGTGTTGTCTCCTCAGCCCATATTGACCGGACACTCTGCACTGTCGATCGAGGGCGATGATTTATTTAATGTTCTGCTACTGAATAAACCTCTTTATCATCAACTGTAGTGTCTATATATATATTGCTGTTTGCTCAGTGCGTCGAAGAAGGTACTCCCTTAGCAAATACATGCATGTGTGTGTGTGTGTGTGTGTGTGTGTGTGTGTGTGTGTGTGTGTGTGTGTGTGTGTGTGTGTGTGTGTGTGTGTGTGTGTGTGTGTGTGTGTGTGTGTGTGTGTGTGTGTGTGTGTGTGTGTGTGTGTGAGTGTAGTGTGTGTGTGTGTGTGTGTGTGTGTGTGTGTGTGTGTGTGTGTGTTTGCCTGCGCATGTGTGTGTGTGTGCAGGCGCATGTGTGGACGTGCATGTGTGTGTGTGTTTGCAGGCGCATGAGTGTGTATAAGCATGCATGTATGCGTGTTGTGTGTATGTGTGTATGTGTATAATATGTGCATGTGTGCATGTGACTTAAAGCAGGTGCATTGCAAGTATGACATAACAGCTGTCTTGAGTGGTTCATAAGATAGGCAGTTTTTCGTTTTTGTTTTTGTTTGTTTGCTCTCTGTCTGTCTGTCTGTCTGTCTGTCTGTCTGTCTCTCTGTCTGTCTCTCTGTCTGTCTCTCTGCCTGTCTGTCTCTCTGCCTGTCTGTCAGTCTGTCTGTCCGTCCGTCCGTCCGTCCGTCCGTCCGTCCGTCCGTCCGTCCGTCCGTCCGTCCGTCCGTCCGTCCCTCTCTCTCTCTCTCTCTCTCTCTCTCTCTCTCTCTCTCTCTCTCTCTCTCTCTCTCTCTCTCTCTCTCTCTGTCTCTCTCTCTCTCTCTCTGTTTATACATACATGTATATATATGTATTATACAAATATTTTTATATTAGTTTTTTTGTGTGTGTTATAGACTAGGCCTGGCTGATGTAAGTGTGGATGAAGTGGTGTCTGTTTGGTTAACTGGTATTTGCCTGCAGGAGAGGTCTACATGCTTTCTTTTTCATGATTCTGAAAGGAGTTTTTTTTTTTCTTTCTGTACACATTTTTTGCCACTAGGTTTCTGTTTGGAGAGTAAGCACTACAGTACTGGTTTTAAAAGCCACCCCCCCCTCCCCTGCCCCCCTACCGTTCTCTTTCTGTCTTTCTCTTTTTCTCTGTCTGTCTGTCTGTCTGTCTGTCTGTCTGTCTGTCTGTCTGTCTGTCTGTCTGTCTGTCTGTCTGTCTCTCTGTCTCTCTCTCTCTCTCTCTCTCTCTCTCTCTCTCTCTCTCTCTCTCTCCGCCTCGCGGAATGTTTTAACACACCCTTAGATGGCTTGATGAAAAAAAGCAAATTTATTGCTTACTCAATGTACCATCTGGAAATAAAATAAATAATTGATTTGATTTGATCTCTCTCATACTGTTTTTTTTTTATTGATTTTTTTCCCCTTTCCTATATATGCAGTCGCATTTGAAGCTAGAAAGAAGACAGACATTTGAAAGGTGAGGTGACTAGCATCAGATGTGGCATTTCTGATAATTATTACTATACACAAAAATCGTTAAAAGAGACGTAGTGATTTAGATCTGATTTCTTGTCTTTGTAAGATGGAATTGAACATGAAGTGCACTTAAGTTTGTGCTGTTCTGTTTTTAGAAACTTTAACTATGTTCTTCTTTTTTTCCCGTTGAATGCTCAGACAGCAACTGTTGTTGTCTGTCATATGAGCAAAAATGCGTTGTGCTGTCATTAATCGCCTGACAAGTCAGGCCCAGCACATCCATCCAACTTCTGGCTTGGAAGAGAATTGGTTATTTTTTAAGTCTTTCTGGAAACAAGGCAGGAGATTGGACCAAGAAGGCAGAAAATAGATAAGAAGGAGGTGACAGGAAGAAAAGGAACCAGGCAGAAACAAAGAGAGGGATAGAAAAGAGGGAATTCCTGGCTCATAATTTCCAGAAGGCGGGGATGCTATGTATACTGATAAGGCTCCATGACTTCCTCAACGGGTAGTTGAAGGCTCCAATGTTATTTTGATTTAATTTTAAAAAATTATTTTGAGGACAGTGGAATAAGCGTACATATATGCTTTTTTGAAATTTATTTTTTGTATATCCAGTCTGTGTATGGGTATGCAGTTTTTGTAAATGTCATCTGTTTCTGTCGGCATACACTGGTCTACTCTTCTGAAATGCAGAACAGATATTAACATGTGCGCAATATGTTCTGCCCGTTTGGGCCCCAAACTTTCCCCCATCCATTAGACCATGAGTGATGGTCTGGGTGCTAGTCTTTCGAATGAGACAATAAACTGAGGCCCTGTGTGTTGCACATCATTATCTAGGGCACATAAAAGAACCCACGGCAACAAGGGGGTTGTCCATGGCAAAATTCTGTAGAAAAAAGCCACTCTGATAGGGAAACAATTACAGTTCCAAACAGGAAAAAGAAAAAAAAATGGGTAGGCGTTGCACTAGTGGCGACACGCTCTCCTCTGGGAGGGTAGCCCAAATTTCATGCAGAGAAATCTGCTGTGACATAAAGTGCTATAAAATAAGATAAAATAAAATAAAATAAATGTGTTTGCACACGGGCCCTTGGTTTATAGTCTCATCTGAAGGACTTTTGGGGGGATGAGGTCAGCACTGATGCTCTCCAGGGGAGAAATCTCCTTCAATGGGATCTGAACCCAGGTCAGAACATCTCGAGTGCAATGCGCAACAGTCTGTCCACTAGGCTATCCCACCCCTGTGTGTGTGTGTGTGTGTGTGTGTGTGTGTGTGTGTGTGTGTGTGTGTGTGTGTGTGTTTATTTATTTTATTTTATTCTTTTATATTGAGGATAATGGAATAAGCACTCATGTGCTTTTTTAATCCAGTCCCAGTGTGTATGCAGTTTTTGTAAATCGTGTAATCTGTTCCCACCGGCACATGATGGCCTACTGTTACAAAAAGCAGAACAGGATTTAACGTGTGCACAAGATGTTCTGCATGCGTTCACACATGAGGCCTCGGTTTATAGTCTCATCCAAAGGACTCTGTGGGGAGGGGGGGGGGGCAGGGGTGTGTGTGTGTGTGTTGTGTCTGTGTCTGTGTTTGTGTGCACGCTTTGGGTCTGGGGACTAAGGTAAGTAGCGGTTAAATGGCAATGTGTTGTGCTCCGTCTGTGGGTATTAGCATCGTGAGTCTTTAGGGAATAGGTCATACTATTAGTCGCATTTCTCTTTTTTCATGTTTAGGGTCTGTCTCCATCCTTATGTCTGTCTGTCTGTCTCTCCCTTTCTATCACACAGTTGTGTAGATATTATATATGCATTAACATACATGTACACTAGCTTAACTGTTTACACACTGTGTGTGTGTGTATGTGTGTGTGTGAGTGTGAGTGTGTGTGTGTGTGTGTGTGTGTGTGAGTGTGTGTGTGTGTGTGTGTGTATGTGTGTGTGTGTGTGTGTGTGTGTGTGTGTGTGTGTGTGAGAGAGAGAGAGAGAGAGAGAGAGAGAGAGAGAGAGAGAGAGAGAGAGAGAGAGAGAGAGAGAGAGAGGTTTGATTGATTTGATTTATTCTTTTATATCGAGGATAATGGAATAAGCACTCTTGTGCTTTTTTACATCCAGTCCCAATGTCATCTGTTCCTACCAGCACATGATGGCCTACTCTTACGAAAAGCGGAACAGGATTTAATGTGTGCACAAGCTGTTCTGTGTGCGTTCGCACACGGGGCCTCGGTTTATAGTCTCACCCGAAGGATTTTTGGGGAGTGGAGTCAGCACTGATGTTAACTCCAGGAGAAAAATCTCCTCAACCAGAATTGAACCCGGGTCATCAAATTGCCAGCGCAATGTTCTGACCACTAGGCTATCCGTCCACCCAGAGAGAGAGAGAGAGAGAGAGAGAGAGAGAGAGAGAGAGAGAGAGAGAGAGAGAGAGAACACTGAACACTGAACACTGAACACTGAAAAGTTTTATTGTACATCGGCCTTAGGCCATTATACAAAACATGTTGAGAGAGAGAGAGAGAGAGAGAGAGAGAGAGAGGAGAGAGAGAGAGAGAGAGAGAGAGAGAGAGAGAGAGAGAGAGAGCCTTAAATTTTGAACTCTGAACGAATTTATTCATGAAAGGTTTTTGGCCCATACACGAAGGGGGTTGCTGATCAATACAGTGACTAATGCTAGGAAAACACAGTGAAATACAGCGGTGACAAACAAATGCAAACAAATCCACAGGGAAAAAAAATCTTATGATCTTATGACAGCATAATCTCTCTTATTTCAAAGGCTTCATGTAAATGTAAAGCAAAATTTCTAGTGATATTATGATTACTACTTCCTAGGAGCAAACAGAGTCTAAATGCACGGGGCTGGCTGGTATATTTTGTTGGGATATATTTTTGCCAAATGTCAATAAATTCATTAAGTGGGACAGCTTAAGACAAATTGTACATCTTCTGTTGCTTCATTACATTGAGAGCGTGCTGTATCAGATTCATGAGAGAGCAGTACTGTAGTGCTGTGCTTACTCTCCAAACAGAAACCTAGTGGCGAAAAATGTGTACAGAAAAAACACAAAAAATTCCTTTCAGAATCATGAAAAAGAAAGCATCTAGACCTATCCTGCAGGCAAATACCAGTTAACCAAACAGACACCACTTCATCCACACTTACATCAGCCAGGCCTAGTCAATAACAAAAAAACCCTAATAATATAAAAAGTTTATATATTACATATATATAATATATGTAAATATACACAGAGAGAGACAGAGAGAGAGAGAGAGAGAGAGAGAGAGAGAGAGAGAGAGAGAGAGAGGGAGAGAAGAGAGAGAGAGAGAGAGAGAGAGAGAGAGAGAGAGAGAGAGAGAGAGAGAGAGAGAGAGAGAATAAATGAATGAATAATCTTTATTTTTCAAGGGTAACAGAGTAAGTATTACATACTTTTTTTCATCCGGCCCTTGCCCTGATCAGGGAATAAAGCTAAGAAACCCCCTCCCTACCCCTACATACCAGCATCACCACCAGAAGCAGTTCAACCAATATTTTAAAAGAAGAAAACAGAATACATTCAACAAAACGCGTCATCCTAACTGGATACACTGATAATTATTTAAACAAAAAAAAAAAAAAATATAGCAAAAAAATATTAAAAAATAGCAAATATTTAGGACCATGAAACAGAAGGCATTAACAAATCTATAATGCATGAGCGTGTGAGTGTGTGTGTGTGTGTGTGTGTGTGTGAGAGAGAGAGAGAGAGAGAGAGAGAGAGAGAGAGAGAGAGAGAGAGAGAGAGAGAGAGAGAGAGAGCATCTTCAAGTTACATCGTCATCAAAACAAACCAGACTACAAAATATGTCAGAAGATTCACACTTCTATTTTAAAAAAAAAAAAAAAAAAAAAAAAAAAAATCAATGAAACCTAGATCTATAAGCTCACAATGTGGCCAAATCTAACAAGGAATAGAAAACCCCGAAAAGCAACACACACACACACACACACACACACACACACACACACACACACACACACACACACACACACACACACACACACACACACACACAAAAGGAAAAAAAAAAAGGATTATATAAAAAAAAATGTCAAATAGGAGCGAAGCAACATTCAAAATTATAAATCAAACTCAATGCTTTAAAAGATAATATATATATACTTATGAAAATGAGAAAATAGCAAATATTCATCAGGACCATTAAACATAAGGCATTACAAATCTATAGGCCAAAACATTCATATGAAAAAGAATACATTCCATGTGTGTGTGTGTGTGTGTTTCGTGTGCGTGTGTGCGTGTGTGCGCGCGTGTGTGTGTGCGCGTGTGTGCGCGTGCTGTGTGTGTGTGTGTGTGTGCGTGCATGTGCGGTGTGTGTGTGTGTGTACCCGCGCGTGTGTGTGTGTGTGTGTGTGTGTGGAGTGCGTATGTGCGTGCGTGTGTGCGTGGTGCGTGCTTGTGCGCGCGCTCATGTGTGTGTAGTGAGGGGGGGGGGGGGGGGGGGGGAACAAGCAAAGAAGGCAAAAGGGAAAAAGAAAGGCACTCGAAAAACAAACATAAAAACCCTTAAACACACAAAAAACCCTAAATACAATTCGTATCTCTATATTTTAACAGTGAATACAATTTCAATTCAAATTTCAATAAGAACCAAAACATTCCTATCCAATGATAAGGTTAGGATTGCATATGTGGAAGTGGAAGATGAGGGGGGGGGGGGGGGGAAGGGCATCTTCAAGTTACATGAAGATCAAAACATACCAGTCAATAAAGTATTTTAAAGCACCCACATAACACTTCTATACACAATAATTATCATCAAAAACCTGTAAGCGAGAGAGAGAGAGAGAGAGAGAGAGAGAGAGAGAGAGAGAGAGAGAGAGAGAGAGAGAGCAAGCAAGCTTGGACAACCAAGTAAACCATCCCTGAATAAACATACAGACTGGAAAAGAAAAGAAAAAAAACCCCAAGAGTGTGGTCTACTCTTTTGATGTGCTGTCCTTTAGGAAAGTCGTCTGAATGCCATGTAGAGAAACCTGCCATGTGCAAAAAATGATGTACAGAACTTTGCCTATCTCTCTCCACTTAGGGCTGTGTAATTTTTCAGAACTAAGTTTTGTTGTTGACCCTTATGGCTCGCCAGGGCATCAGTAAAAGGAATGAGGGTAGTGTTGATTTTATATCCTGTTTTAATCTGTATACAGTGGCACAGTTTTATTCTGAGATTTAAAGTTTTACAAGGTGACAGACCCAATATGGCCTCTGTGATCAGCGGAGCTATAAACAGTTTTATGTGGAAGTGTACCAGGGTTTTGCACTTAAACAACAACAACAACAACAACAACAACAACAACAACAACAACAACAACAACAGCAATAACAACAATAACAACAATCCCCCCTTAAAAGCCAAGAACTGAAGAAGAAACAAAAATCCGATGTGCTTGGCATTAACCCCCCCCCCCCCAACCCCCCAAAAAAAAAACAACAACAACAAAAAAAACACAACATAACCTCCCCAAACAAACTGCATATGGTTCCAAATTGCTTGTTTTGAAATGGAGTAAATTATTCTCAGAATCTGTGTTACTGTTAATGGATACACTAAGGTGGAGTTAATTTTCAGTGATGGTAGATATATGGAGAAACATGAACTACAGATGGGTGTTTGATTGGGACCAGAAAGAGGTGTATATTTCTGGGTTACAGGAGTCTCATGTCTCTTTTGATGTGTACATCTCTCGGTGCAGTCAGTTAAAATGAAAAAAAAACACACACCTGTCTGGATGTTTGTCACTATTATGTATGTCTTTGTTACAAGGGGATGGGATAGCTCAGTGGTCAGAGCATTGGCTTTCCCTATGTTAAGGTTAAGCAGTGTTGAACTTGGTTTCCAAGTGGATGGGTGACTGTGCACCTTGGCTTCAGCAGTTCACCCAGCTGTCAAATCAAGTCAAGTCAAAATGTTCTTTATTGAGGGCAAAAGATTAATTTTACACTACTTTTTTTTCATTCTGCCACCATATACACACAAACAAATCTAAAAAAAAATTGACCCGTAAAGCATTCACTGTAAATGGTTTAGGGTCAGGGAAAGTAAAACAGTGAGGGAGAGGAGATGGGTGCTGCCCTCTTTATGCTAGCCCCTGGAGAAGCTGAGGTGTCTGACATCTTGCTCCCCAGTGACCACACTTAGGTGATAGGAATGCCTTTGTTTTTAAATAAATTTTTAAAAATACCTTTTCATTACTACATAATATCTGTTTGTCTGTCTTTATGACTGACCAACTGTCTGTATCTCCTCATACCTGTCTGTCAGTATTGTCACTACATATGTCTGTCACTGTGTATTTCATGTTTTTTTTCTGTGTCAGTTTGTCAACATGTCGTTCAACACTGTCATTATTTGGTTGTCTGTCCACTTGTCTTTCTTTCTTGTTTAAAAAAAAAAAAATCTGTTAGTCTTTGTCTGTCTCATGTTTTTTGTGTCTGTCAGCACTGTTTCTCCAGGTGTCCTTTAAAAAAAAAAAAAGTTAAAAAAATCATTATCCTTGTTTTGTTCCTCTCTCTGTTCTGAACAGAGAGAGGAATGGAAGGAACTGGTTGTCAACTCTTCAGGGGTGCCCCCAGGGTCGCCAGACTTAGGAATAGATAGATAGATAGGTAGGTAGGTAGGCAGGCAGGCAGGCAGGCAGGCAGGCAGGCAGGCAGGCAGGCAGGCAGGCAGGCAGGCAGGTAGGGAGGCAGGGAGGGAGGGAGGGAGGGATGGAGATAGGTAGGTAGGTAGGTAGGTAGGTAAGTAGGTAGACAGACAGACAGACAGACAGATATCCTTGTCCTGTTGTTTGTCTGTCAACACTGATTCTGGGTGCTGCTTGTTTGTCTGTTGCCATCCATTATTGATACACTCTGTGTCTCTTTGTCACAGTCTCTCTCATGGTATCATTACTGCAAGTGTGTGTGTTTTTTTTCTTTCTGTCTGCTGTCAGAGTGTTTTATAAATAGTTTTATCAGCGCAAACGTGTTCATTTGCCTGTCAGTTTGTCTGTCTGTGTCACTATCTGTTATTTTATCTGTCTGTCGCTGTCTCAGTTAATTAAAATTTTGATTAGGATGCCGTGCCAGGAATTATTCAAAATAAACAGTACTCTGTGCTCAAAATGTGCATGATGCTTCCCCTTTCTCTGTCTCTCTGTGTCATGTCTGTCTGTCTGTCTGTCTATCTCTGTCTTTATATATGTCTGTCTATGTCTGTCTCTGTCTCTCATTCTGTCTTTCTGTCTGTCTGTCTGTCTCATCCTGTCTGTCTTCATGTCTCTGTCTGTCTGTCTGTCTGTCTGTCTGTCTGTCGGTCAGTCGGTCGGTCAGTCAGTCAGTCAGTCAGTCGGTCCTCTCTCTCTCTCTCTCTCTCTCTCTCTCTCTCTCTCTCTCTCTCTCTCTCTCTCTCTCTCTCTCTCTCTCTCTCTCTCTCTCTCTCTCTCTCTCTCTCCCTGTGTCTCTGTCTGTCTGTCTGTCTGTCTGTCTGTCTGTCTGTCTGTCTGTCTGTCTGTCTCTCTGAAGCTATGATGCTAGTTCCTGTGTAGTTTGTTTTTGCTAAGTGCTGGCATGATGAATTGGTTGAAGTTTATTCTTCCTGTTTACCAAACAAATATGCTTTATATATGGTTTGTTTTTTTAAGTGTTGGTTGTAATATTGTTTGGTTGGTTGGTTGTTTTTTCTTGTGTGTGTGTGTGTGTGTGTGTGTGTGTGTGTGTGTGTGTGTGTGTGTGTGTGTGTGTGTTTGTGTTTTGCTTTCTTTTAGTTTTCTTTGTTTCTTATTTGCATATTTGTATATTTTCCCCCCTTAGTGTGAGTGTGTATTTTGGGGCATTATTTTTCTATCAAGATGTTATTCCTGATAAGGACAGGAACTGGTTGTAAAAAACAACAACCCACACATGCTTATCTATTATCCTTAAAAAATAAATCTTTGTCTGTCTGTCTGTCTGTCTATCTGTCTGTCTGTC
>CM060336.1:40190534-40198034 GCA_030674155.1 Stramonita haemastoma
TCATCATCATCATCATCATCATCATCATCATCATCATCATCATCATCATCATCACCACCATCATCACCACCACCACCACCACCACCACCACCACCACCACCACCACCACCACCACCATCACCACCACCACCACCCTCTTCCCCCCCTCCCTCTCCCACCTCCTCATCCTCCCCTCTCACATCTCTCCCCCTCTCTCTCTGTGTCAGCTGTCGGGCGTGGCGATCCTGGGCGTGGGGATCTGGATCCTGGTGGACCCGAACCTGGAGGACAAGATCGAGCTGGTGCACACCCGGGACCAGGAGTACTTCAAGCACGCCGCCTACCTCCTGCTGGCCTTCGGGGCCTTCATCTTCCTCGTGGGCTTCTCCGGCTGCTGTGGGGCCATCCGCAACAGCAAGTGTCTGCTGGGGCTGGTGAGTTGGGGGTGGGGAGGGGGTGGGGGTGGGGGTGGGGGTTTGATTGATTGATTGATTTATTCTTTTATATCGAGGATAATGGAATAAGCACTCTTGTGATTTTTTGCATCCAGTCCCCGTGTGTATGCAGTTTTGTAAATGTCATCTGTTCCCACCGGCACACGGTGGCCTACTTTTACAAAAAGCGGAACAGGATTTAATGTGTGCGCAAAATGTTCTGTGTGGGTTCGCACATGGGGCCCCGGTTTAAAGTCTCATCCGAAGGATTTTTGGGGAGAGTGGAGTCAGCACTGATGTTAACTTCAGGAGAAAAATCTCCTTGACCAGACTCGAACCTGGGTCGTCAAATTGCCAGTGCAATGTTCTGACCACTAGGCTATCGGTCCCCGTGTCCTTGAATTTGATTGAATTGAATCGAGTGTTTTGGAGGGGTTGAGGAGGGGTTGGGGAGGGGTGGTGGTGTGGGGGGGTTGATGGTCGGGGGTTGGGGGGTGGTGGGTGGTGGTAGGGTGTGTGGGGTTTGGTAGGGTTGGGGGGGAGGGGGTGGGAGCGTTGGGGTGGTGTTGGAGGAGGGGTAAGTGGTGTGTGTGTGTGTTTGTGTTGGGATGTGTGATGTATAAGTTTTTGTGTGTGTAAGGGGGGGGGGGGGCGGTATGGGTGTGTGTGTGTTTGTGCCCCTTGAGTGTTGTGTTTGCAATTTGACAGCTCCAGGATTGAGGCCAGGTTTGAGCCACCACACCAAGTGGCTCATTCAAAGGGATTTTTTTCTGATCCTGCTGTTAACATCAGTGCCAACCTCACTCCCTCAGAGTCCTTTAGATGTGAGACTTCAAACCAAAGCCATGCATATATACATGTATCCAAACATATGCAGATAGGCAGGCAGGCAGGCAGGCAGGCAGGCAGGCAGGCAGATAGGCAGGCAGATAGATAGGCAGGCAGGCAGATAGGCAGGCAGACAGGCAGGCAGATAGGCAGGCAGACAGGCAGGCAGACAGGCAGGCAGACAGGCAGGCAGACAGGCAGGCAGACAGGCAGGCAGACAGGCAGGCAGACAGACAGACGGACGGACGGACGGGCAGGCAGAGACGGGCAGAGGCAGGCAGGCAGGCAGGCAGGCAGGCAGAGGCAGGCAGGCAGGCAGGCAGGCAGGCAGGCAGGCAGGCAGGCAGGCAGGCAGGCAGGCACACAGACAGAGACAGACAGACAGATGGACAGACAGATAGATAGGCAGGGAGAGAGGCAGACAGACAGAGACAGACAGACAGACAGACAGACAGACAGACAGACAGATAGGCAGGGAGGGAGGCAGATGGGGAGGAATCTGAATGCTGCTATGTTTGTGAAAGCTAGTCGTGTGTGTAGTAGTGGGGAGATACGTAGGATACACGTGGCTGGAGAGAAACAGGAGGAAGAGTGTGCTTGCTTCTTAGGAACCATGAGCCCATGTTTATGTTTCTTTGTGCACAATCACACACAAGCTTGCTTATCCATGCTCTAGTCTTATCTCTATGTGCAATGGCGCTCTACAAATACTCATGCTTGTATATGTACACAAACCCATATGCATGCATGCATATGTGCACACATGCAAGCACGCACACATGCACATATGCATGCACGCATGTATGCATGCACGCATGCACGCATGCATGCATGCATCCACACACGCATGCACGCACACACACACATATACACACACACACTCATACACACACATACACACACACACACTCACACATGCATTCAATCTTACACAGTGAATCAGCTATGTCACAGGGAGGGAGGGGGAGAGAGAGAGAAAGAACACACACACACACACACACACACACACACCACACACACACACACACACACACCACACACACACACACACACACACACACACACACACACACACACACAAACAGAGAGACAGAGAGTCAGACAGACAGAGACAGACAGACACACAGACAGACACACAGACAGATGGCAGTAGTCATTGCAGATTATTTGTTGTTGTTGTTGTGTGGTTTCAGTACATCTTAGAGAGTCAGACAGACAGGCAGACAGACAGACACACAGACACACAGACAGATGGCAGTAGTGCTTGCAGATTATTTATTTGTTGTTGTGTGGTTTCAGTACATCTTAGAGAGTCAGACTGACAGAGACAGACAGACAGACAGACAGACTGACAGACAGATGGCAGTAGTCAGTGCAGATTATTTATTTGTTGTTGTTGTTGTGGTTTCAGTACATCTTTTTCCTCATCGTGGTCTTCGCTGGAGAACTGGCTGCTGGGATCTTAGCTGCCATCTATAAAGACGAGGTCAGTCTCCTGCTTTTTTTGTTTTTTGTTTTTTTTGTCATGCTTTTGAAGAAAAAAAGAAAGAGGGAAAGAAAAAAAACCCCCCACAAACAAGTTGACACATTTATGATAGGAGAGCTGTAAGATTAGATTTGAGAGGTGTGTGGTGATGGTGATGGTGTATGTGTGTGTGTGTGTGTGTGTGTGTGTGTGTGTGTGTGTGTGTGTGTGTGTGTGTGTGTGTGTGTGTGTGTGTGTGTGTGTGAGTGAGTGTATGAGTGTGTATGTGTGTGTGTATGTGACTGTGTGTGTGTGTGTGTGTGTATGAGTGTGTGTGTGTATATGCATGTGTGTGTGTATATGCATGTGTGTGTATGTGTGTGCATGCGTGCATGCATGAGTGTATGCATGCATGCGTGTGCATGTTCATGAATGTGTGCATTGTGTGGTTAAAGGGGTGTGGATGCAAGGGGGGAGGGGGGAATAGAGGAGGAGGATGGAAAACCATAATGGAGTGAAGGATAGAGTGTTTTCACTTTGAAGCAGTACAGTGAAAATCCTTTGTGCATTGCTATGGTGCTGGCGATTTTGTTTGGGGACAGGATAGGTCAGTGGTCAGAGCACTCGCTTTCCCCCAGCCAAGGTTAAGCAGCATTGAGGGTGGTTACCAAGAGGATGGGTGACTGTTTGTGCACCTTAGCTTCAGTACAATCCCCCCAGTTCACCCAGCTGTAAATGGGTACCAGCCCTCTTTAGGGTCAGGGAAGGTAAAGCAGCGAGGGAGAGGAGATGGGCACCGCCCTCAATATGCTGGCCCCTAGAGAAGCTGAGGTCTCTGATGCCTTGCCCTTCTAGGACCGCATAGGTTATGGGACACCTTGGCCTTTATTTATTTTAATTTAATTTAATTTTATTATATATTTTATACCACTTTATGTCACAGCAGAGAAATCTGCCTGAAATTCGGGCTGCTCTCCCCGGGGAGAGCGCGTCGCCATAAGTGCAGCGCCTACCCATTATTTTTTTTTCCTTCAGGGATGGTGTCTAAACATGACACCTGTGTGCATGTTGGTTTTTTTAAAATATAATTTTGTCATCTGCTCCTACTGGCACATGATGGTCTTCTTCCGAAAGGTGGAACGGGGATTTAACGTGAGCGCAAGATGTTCTGTGTGCATTTGCACACGGGGCCTCAGTTTATAGTCTCATCCTAATGTCTTTGACGTTCAGTTTGATTTTTTTCGTCAAACTTACCTTTTGACTGGCTATGGAAAATGATGCGGTGTGGTTTCAGATCAAGTCTGACATTGACAAGGGTCTGGTGAAGTCTATCCATGAAGAATACCAGAAGATGCCTGACCCCTGGGAAAGTGTGCAGAAAGAGGTGAGAGAGACAGAGGGGGAGAGAGAGAGAGAGAGAGAGAGAGAGAGAGAGAGAGAGAGAGAGAGAGAGAGAGGAGAGAGAGAGAGAGTGAGAGAGAGAGAGAGGGAGAGAGAGAGAGAGAGAGAGAGAGAGAGAGAGAGAGAGAGAGAGAGAGAGAGAGTGAGTGAGTGAGTGAGTGAGTGAGTGAGTGAGTGAGTGAGTGAGTGTGTGTGTGTGTGTGTGTGTGAGTGAGAATGTGAGAGAGAGAGGAGGGAGGGAGGGAGGGAGGGAGGGAGGGAGGGAGGGAGGGAGGGAGAGAGAGAGAGAGAGAGAGAGAGAGAGAGAGAGAGAGAGAGAGAGAGAGAGAGAGGAGAGAGAGAGAGAGAGAGATTCACGCGTTTGAAGTCACTCTGAAGCTTAAGCTACAGCTAGCTATTCTATTCTGCCATGCGCTATTTGTGACTCGCCACCACAAAATGAGCCACATTGCGCCAGAGGTCAATTTTTGGTTATTAACATACAAGTAAAACGTTATTCGAAAAATACATAAACCCACCAAATTGAAAATCTGACAATTCTATGAAAAGTTAGTACAAATCGAAATGATACACTATGGGAAGTGACAAAATGAGAAATTTCAAAATGAGGGTCGGATATTTTGTTTAACGCTTTTTTGAAGCTAAAGAAAACAAAGTCACTCCTTGATACTTCAATACAAGGTAGAAGAGTGGCTACAGTTTTATAATCAATCAAAATAACGAAATGAGTCGCTTAGCACCTGATAATCAATCAAAATAACGAAATGAGTCGCTTAGCACCTGATAATCAAAATAACGAAATGAGTCGCTTAGCACCTGATAATCAAAATAACCAAAATAACGAAATGAGTCACTTAGCACCTGATAATCAAAATAACGAAATGAGTCACTTAGCTCCTGATAATCAAAATAACGAAATGAGTCGCTTAGCACCTGATAATCAAAATAACCAAAATAACGAAATGAGTCACTTAGCACCTGATAATCAAAATAACGAAATGAGTCACTTAGCTCCTGATAATCAAAATAACCAAAATAACGAAATGAGTCACTTAGCACCTGATAATCAAAATAACGAAATGAGTCACTTAGCTCCTGATAATCAAAATAACGAAATGAGTCGCTTAGCACCTGATAATCAAAATAACCAAAATAACGAAATGAGTCGCTTAGCACCTGATAACCAAAATAACGAAATGAGTCACTTAGCACCTGATAATCAAAATAACGAAATGAGTCACCTAGCTCCTGATAATCAAAATAACGAAATGAGTCACTTAGCTCCTGATAATCAACCAAAATAACGAAATGAGTTTCTTAGCACCTCTGATCCACTTTTGCGCTAGGAGCCATTTAAGGCAGGTGGGGGTCAGGTTGTCAATTTTGAGATTTTGATGGATTATAAAACTATAGCCATTATTCTACCTTGGAATGAAATTTTAAGGCATAATTTTGTTTCCTTTTGCTTTTAAATGTGTTTTAGAAATACCCAAGCCCTCATTCTGACCACCTGTTGCGAAAGTGAATTTGTCCGATTCTCATATTGTCACATCCTGCTGTGTATTTGTTCAATTTGTATTAACTTTTCATAGAATTGTCCAATTTCAAATCTGTTGTTTGTATTGAATAGCCTTTATATTGCAGATTAATAAAATGTCAATAACTAAAAATTGATCTCCGGTGCAAAGCGACTTAATATGTAGTGGAGCGTCACAACTAATAAAAGTGTACACTACAGCTATTCTGTATGTGCTTTTTTTTTCTTTTTTTTTTGTTTACCATGGTTACAAAAAACTCAGCAAACATGATAAAATTTATAAATGTACACTACAGCTATCCTGTTATGTACTATTTTCCACATGGTTTTAAAAAATTCGGCATACATAGCTTTGATATAAGGGTACACATTATAATGTTGCAAAATCTTCAGTGGTGCCCTCATGGTCCACAAGATTAGGGGATAGGTGAAAGTGAGGGTGAAGTGTGTCTTTGTGTGTGGTATGCTATTGCTGTTTGTCTTGCTTTAAATTTTTTTTTTTTTAAACACAGCAAGTGTAATAGAAATTGATAAAACCAGACTTATTATATATCTGTTTAAGAGTTTATATTGTGTCTTGTTCATATGTATACACAGAGATTTTTTCTGTAGGTCTGTATACAGACAGACAGACAGACAGACACACAGACAGACACACAGACAGACAGACACACACCACAGACAGACAGACAGACAGACAGACAGACACACACACACACACACACACACACACACACACACACACACACACACACACACTCACACTCACAGATAGACACACACAGGCACAGACAGACACAGACAGACAGACAGACAGATACACAAACACACACACATACACACACACACACACACACACACACACACACACACACACACACACACACACACACACACACACACACACACACACACACACACACATACACACACACACACACACACAACGCAAGCACACCACAACCCCCCCCCCCCCCCTCCACACACACACACCACAAAACACAACACACCACAACACACACGCACCCCCCCCCCCTCCCCACACACACACACACACACTTCAAGGCAATTCTTTCTCTTAAGTGGAGCATTACACTGTTGTTGTTGTGTTGTAGTGGAGCATTACACACTGTTGTTGTGTTGTAGTGGAGCATTATACTGTTGTTGTGTTGTAGTGGAGCATTACACTGTTGTTGTGTTGTAGTGGAGCATTATACTGTTGTTGTAGTGGAGCATTACACTGTTGTTGTTGTGTTGTAGTGGAGCATCATACTGTTGTTGTTGTGTTGTAGTGGAGCATTACACACTGTTGTTGTGTTGTAGTGGAGCATTATACTGTTGTTGTTGTGTTGTAGTGGAGCATTACACTGTTGTTGTTGTGTTGTAGTGGAGCATTACACACTGTTGTTGTGTTGTAGTGGAGCATTACACTGTTGTTGTTGTGTTGTAGTGGAGCATTACACACTGTTGTTGTGTTGTAGTGTAGCATTATACTGTTGTTGTTGTGTTGTAGTGGAGCATTACACTGTTGTTGTTGTGTTGTAGTGTAGCATTATACTGTTGTTGTTGTGTTGTAGTGGAGCATTACACACTGTTGTTGTGTTGTAGTGGAGCATTATACTGTTGTTGTTGTGTTGTAGTGGAGCATTACACACTGTTGTTGTGTTGTAGTGGAGCATTATACTGTTGTTGTTGTGTTGTAGTGGAGCATTACACTGTTGTTGTTGTGTTGTAGTGGAGCATTACACTGTTGTTGTTGTGTTGTAGTGGAGCATTATACTGTTGTTGTTGTGTTGTAGTGGAGCATTACACACTGTTGTAGTGTTGTAGTGGAGCATTACACTGTTGTTGTTGTG
>CM060336.1:40205534-40218034 GCA_030674155.1 Stramonita haemastoma
TTGAAGACCAAGGCAGATGTTTTTGAATATCTAGAAAAATGGTAATCTTTTGATAAGTCATGGTAACGGACAATGGAAAAGAGTTCTTCAACTCATTTTCATTGCTGTGAGCACAGTTGTGCCATGCTTCCTTTATATATTGATCTTTAAAAGCTCAAGATTGTGGTCCACACATCGTCTGAATGAAGCTTTCAATCTACAACCCTGAAACAACTGCTTTAATCAATCTTTGAGACCATAGATTTGCTCACCTTGTGAATGTTGTCGTAACAAAAGCAGGGCGGTTGTGATATTTTCCAGCAAAGTGGATATGGTTTTTTTTTTTTTGGGTAGACAGACAAACATTCCTGAGGAAACCTGTGTTGTATATGTTCTCCCTTACCCCCCCCCCCCCAACCTTCTTCCTCCCCTCAAAAAAAGAAAAGGGAAAAAAGTTAAAATTCATGCAATGTACATAGCTTGAAGAAGCTGTTTTCACAGGCGATTGTCCCACATTTGCCTTGGGTGTAGTAGGCCATGCTGGTCATTCAGACTTAAGCTTGAGGATGCATTGCACAGTAGACAGTACTTTTATAGTGGACGGTCTTGAGGTTGGCTATGATCAGATGAGACCCTAAAATCAGTGAATAACCACTAACTGGTATCAAGCAGGCAGGCCATGTAAACATCTGTGTCAAAGATGCTGACGTAAAGACATCTTGGTTTTATGAAAATCATCCACACATTTTGTTTTGTTTAGTCCCGAAAGTCAAGTCAACAGCTCTAGGCGAAGCTCAGAGCTTGTGTGATTGTAGGCCTGGTTTTTTTAAAATTTATTGTATACGCACCAAAGATTTTTTTTTGGTTTCTGTGAACAGGTGACATGATATAAAGTTGAGTGTGAGACATTATGTAGCTTTCAGGTTTATTTATTTACAAGTCATGACAGTGACCTGGCAATTATATATATAAATAGATATATATATATGTATGTATATATATATATATATATATATATATATATATATATATATATATATTTATATACTTGCTGTTGTTTCGTTACGTAGCCTTCAGGTTTATAAACTTATGAGTCCTGGCAGTGATATATATATATATATAGATGAGTTTGAGACCGTTGCTGTTGTTTTGTTACGTAACATTCAGGTTTATAAATTTGCGAGTCATGACAGTGACCTGGTAGAGAGCACACCCACACACACATACCATGGTGTTGACAGCTTGGGATGCAGGGAGTGGTGGTTTGGTGGAGACTTCAAAACGTGTTTGTAAATTGAGGCATGTCTAGTACCTAGAAACTGACTGATGGTAGATAGATCCAGAGATAGTCTGGTGGTGTTGTGTAGTCTAATGTCTCTCTCTCTCTGTCTCTCTGTCTCTGTCTCTCTCTGTCTCTCTCTTTGTCTCTGTCTGTCTCTCTCTCTCTCTGTCTTTTTTTTTCTCTCTCTTTCTCTCTCTCACTCTCTGTCTCTGTCTCTGTCTCTTTTTTTTCTCTCTTTTTCTCTCTCTCACTCTCTTTCTCTCTCTCTTTCTCTCTGTCTCTCTGTCTCTGTCTCTGTCTCTGTCTCTGTCTCTCTCTCTCTCTCTCTCTCTCTCTCTCTCTCTCTCTGTGGAAGTAAATCTGTTGTCCTTCACTCTTGCCAACGTCATTTTTCTCCGATCACATTCAGAATTCAGCGTCTGCTTCGTTTCCGCCTGAACATCTGTCACCTGTCTAGTGAAAATCCTGCGCCCCTGTTTTCTACCTCTGTGTGTGTGTATGTACATACGTGTTTCGTGCTTCTTGTTGTCCACCATTTCCAACAGAGCACCCCTGGGGGCCTCCCACCCACCCACCTACCCACTTACAATGTGCACGCTCTGTCTCGCTCCTCTCTTCTGGAAAGTGCAGCAAGACGGTAAATGCACCGTGGATTAGGAGATTGTTGGAATGGCAGTTGGGCAAGGCATTCATGTGTGGGCAAAGCCTTTCGTGTTTGGGCAAACCTTTGGCAAGCCTTTTCACAGTTTGGGCAAGATTGTCATAGTTAGGGCAAGCCTTTGGCAAGCCTTTCATGTTTGGGCAAGCCTTTGGCAAGCCTTTCAAAGCTTGGGCAAGATTGTCACAGTTTGGGCAAGCCTTTTCACAGTTTGGGCAAGATTGTCACAGTTTGGGCAAGCCTTTTCACAGTTTGGGCAAGATTGTCACAGTTTGGGCAAGCCTTTTCACAGTTTTGGCAAGATTGTCACATTTTGGGCAAGCCTTTGGCAGTTTGGGCAAGCCTTTTCACAGTTTGGGCAAGCCTTTGATAATGGATCCAGTTTTTTTGGACATGTTGAGGTATTTTGTACTTGCAGAAATGGCATGGGTTTATGGACAGATCAAGAGCTTTGTTGATGTCCATGAAATAAGCATTGAACACCTCCCCCCTCCCTCCTCCCCTCCCCCCAGTGTTTTCAGTCCACCGTGGAAGACAAGCTTCCTGAATTAAGAGTCAAGGTGTTGGGGGTGGGGGTGGGGGGGAGGAGGGGGGGGTTGTTGATGGTTTGGGTTTGTGGATAGCGTTGCGTGAAGAAATCTTGTCTTTGGGATAGAGAACGAGCTCTTGGGTTCAGAGAGGGCTGGCTGTTTTTTGTTGTTGTTGTTTTTTTTCCTACCAGCTTTAGGGACAGGTTTGTTGACATTTGTCAGGTTTGGGTGTGGAATGTGAACTGTGTTTGCTCTACCGTTTGAGAGGGGGGGGGGGGGGTCGGTGGTGGGAGGGGAGGATTCTGCAGTCTGCCTGTATGTCAAATGACACACACACACAAAATTCCTCCTCCCACCCCTTAAAAAATTAAAAAGAAAAGAAAATCATCTGAAAACTAATCTCAGAAGCAGACAACCCCCCCCTCCCCCTAAAAAAAATAATAAAAAAAAGAAAAAAAAAAAGAAAGAAGAAGAAATGTTTGACTAAAGGTCCCATCATTTTTTGTTTCTCCCCGAAGGCTTTTTATTCCCTTCTTGTTTTTGGTAATAACCTCAGGATATTGTAATTTAAACATTCTGAACTTGTCAGAATGGTGGGGTGGTTTTTTTTTTTTTTTTTCACTTTTTATGACAGAAGCTGATTTTTGGAACAAGAAAGAAAGAAAGAAGAAGAAAGCAGGTCCTGACAGGACAGGTTCCTAGCCTTTTACCATGCCTTATTTGGATACTCCATGTACTCTGTGACATTAGCTGTTGATGTGACAGACACTAAACTGTCTTATTGATTTGATGGTTGATGTTGTGTGTGTGTTTACATAGCTCATCACAGAACAAGCTCAGAGCTTCTTTGTTTTTTTATAAGTTTATTTTTTATATAGCATGTTCATTTGCATTTTCTTAAAAAAAAGTAATTCCTGCAGCAAGAGTGTATGAGTTTTTTAAAATTTTAAATTTTTTTTTATATGTGTGAGATTTAAGGCAAAAATGATTTATTCAGTTTTAAAAGAATTCACTTATAGCTGATTGTGCACTTTTTTTTCTTTCAAACTGTTGACTGGTTTATTTCACTTTCAAAATTAGGCTTGTTCACTACGTCAGATTTTCAAACTTGTGCACACTTTGGGGATGTAACGTATAACCAGAAAGCTCAATCAATGACATGCACCAGACAGCCTCTGCATATGATATAATGGAAACTGCTTGGTGCAAACTTCTGATCTTATACACCCTCTTTTGGGGTATGACAATGTATAATATTATAATATATGATAATGTATGGATAATGTATGATAATTTTTTCACAGGAGACAACGCCGTTTTTGGCATACGTGTTTCAGAATCATGTTGAAAACGATAATTGAAAATGAAGCACTCAGCTCTGTAGCTTATCTTCTGCTGGTTTGAAAAAATTGTTAATGGTATTCTTTAATCTTCCAGCAGACCGTATAGAAATTGAATATGTGCTGAGAAATGAAAATGGAAACAGAGAGTTTAAAAAGAAAAATGCTATGCCAGTGAAATATTGTGTTATTTCACTGGCATAGCATTTTTCTAGCATATATTATATTGTAGCAGCAGGGAAGATAGGGATGAAGCATGAGGACAGAATATCACAAACTACTGCTGACAGAATCTGACACAAGATGGAACGGTGACAGTGAAAGTGGCAAAACTATGGAGTGTCAAGGTTGTGCTTTTGGCAGTATGAAAACCAGCGAAGAACACTTGTGTAGTTTAAAACCTTGTAGATCCAAGGGAAGATGAAAATGCTCAAAGCAGCACACATGTATGCATGCATGCACTTGCACTTGCACTTGCACATGCACTCACTCACACACACACACACACACACACACACACACACACACACACACACACACACACACACACACACACACACACACACACACACACACACACATTATCTCAGAGAAAATAGAATAAAGATTTCTAACAAGCTGTACGTGTGCTTTGTTTTTGAAAGATTAAAAAAAAAAAAGCTAATACGCTATAGGACATTATATTTTTTACTGATTATAATAGCATTTACCTTTTCATGATAAAACTGATGTTAACTTGTTAATTTAAAAAAAAATTTTTTTTGTTGATGAAATGAAAACCACTAGCTGTACAGTTTTACTGCCATCAGTGATGTGTTCAGTGTTGTGCCATTATTCAGAGCTGATAAGTGTTGAACAGTTTTTCATGCTGTTGCATATTTGGTGTTGTTATAGTGAGCACAATGTCATCACCTGGATGTCTTAGGACCCTTCAATGCCGTGGCGAGTTTGCAGAGATAGGCTGTTTATAGTTTTCATTTTCCAAGAATGGTTTACATAACTGGGGAAAGGTGGTCGGTCTTCTGTACAGAGATAGGTGTGATTTCTGCTTGGAATTTTATTGTTTATTTCAGTTTGTTTGATTGTGCTAATTTGTTGGGTTTTTTTTTGGGTGTATGTAAATGCTGCTTTTTATTGATTGAATTTACTTTTTTTTTTTTATCTGTTCCCCTCAGCTAGAGCTCCAAGGTTCACCAATGGTGAAATTTTTGGGTCTGCGACAGTTTGCCTTCCATTAAGTTAGCCGCATTTTGACTTCAGGGATGAATTTACATTTAAATAAAAAGACTGAGGAAGATCATAACACTGATAAAAGACATCAGCATAGTTGTGGATTTAGAAGCTGTTGGTCTTTTTTTTTTTAAGATAGCTTTTAAGGCTTTATTAAGTGAAAACCACACCTTCAACGTGACCTGACTTTATATATATATATATGGTGATATATGTATATATGGATACATATATTGTGAGGAATTCAGGGGGTTCAGATTGTTAAAACGATAGACATGTTATCCATGACCTGACCAAGAATGGCCTCATTGTTACATTTTAAAAACAGATACGTTTAGTTGTTAATAATATTTCTGAAAGTTATTTATCTACAGGCGTTAGTCAACAGAGTTTGGTGTAACAGGTGTGACATCAGCTGCATGCTCATTGTCTGTGTAATGGTTACTGGTTTGTTTTCTAACTAATGGGAAGAGTTGTATATTTTGTGAAGTTGTGGCAGTTTTTCTGACGTTTAAGATGGACAGAAGCTATTGTTGTCGTTATTGTTACAGCGAGGGTTGATACTCTCGCTCAATGTAGTGATTGCCATAGCCGTTTTGCTCATTGCTCGCATGCATGATCTGTTCATTGAAGTTTTAATCCTCGACACTGGCATTTTTATCTTCTTAACTATCCATAGCTTTTCTCATGAGTCATCCGTTCGGATTTCATCCCGTGGGTTTTCATCTTCTGTGAACATTCATTATTTGTTGAAGTTCTGTTTTCCCCCCCTTGTGGTGATAATTGTTTGTTACTTTTTTTTTTTTCCATCTTGCTGTGGTGATGTTCATCGGTAATATTCTTCCTGTTTTCTTCCTCCTCTGGTGATAGTCCTCTGTTACTGTTTTGTCGTCGTTGTCATCGTTTGTGCGTGGAAGCTCATTTGTAAATAAGTACCACTTACTGCATTGGTTTTATGGATCTGTTAAAATCTTGTTTGATGATAAGATGTTCGTACTTTTAACATGTTTCAGACTTTTAACATGTTTGTATCTCCTCTTTTTTCCCGCTGAGAGAGTTTTATTTTTGGAAGTGTGTTCTTAGCACAGTTAGTCTCACTCTGCTTGTTCCTGTGGGAAAGTTCCTTTATCTTGGTGTTGTGTGTCAGTGACAAGTAGTCAGATTTGGTTTGGGGGGAAGAGTCTCATTGTTCCAGCAGAAGCTGTGGAATCTCAGTTTCAACAACAACAACAACAACAAAAATGTCTAGTCTCTTTATGCCTCAATCTCTTACCTCAAAAATATTACAGCTTTAAGTAAATCCAAACCTATTTATGAGCTTTTATGATTTTTTTTTTCTATTTTGTTTTTCTCCCTCCGTCTTTAACAATTGATTTTCGTGTAATCTGTTAATTCACTATTCCATTTTGAATAGCTTTTTTTAAATTCCTTTTTTCCCCCCATTGTCTTTGTTTGAATCGGCTTTAGACCGTTGAGATCCAACAGTTAAGTTTGTGGAGTGCTGACTTCAGGGTCAGCTGGTCCTAACACTGCTGGTTCAAATCTTTGTGGCCCCTGGTGGCTGAATGGTGAGGATGTTTCTGATTTTCCAAGTCAGCGTTTGGTCAGACCTGCCAGTACCTTTGTCATATCTTTGCAGATGTGTAGGCTGAAGATTGAAATAGCAGGCTGAGATACCGGACTGTACGTATGTCCGTGTTCAGTGGGTTACACAGAAAGATATGAATATACTTTTATAAAAACGCACAGAATTTATCCATCTTTGTTGAATCATGAACCAATTGCTGTTGGCTGATTTAAGAAGGAAAAATAAGAGTAACAAGATATAGCTTAGGCAGACTCTGGCCATGTCACATTTTTTAAACAAAAAGTTTGAAAACTAAGCAGCCTGTTAAACATGAATCAATCATTCAGTCAATACCAAAACGCGAAAAAAAAACAACCAAAAAACAAACCAAAAATGAAGAACCATATATTGATGTGCTATAAAGAAAGGGACCATGATGTAGCTCTTGAAAAGTTCTGCTGAGTGAATTTTTCTGAATATGTTTAATTTTGTTTGGGCTTTTATTTATTTTTTTAAGGTAAATGTAATGGATTGTATAAAAGATAGTTTTGAAAAGTTGTTAGAATTTTTTTTAAGGTTGAAAAAAGTTGGATGTAAAATATTAAATAGTTTCAGTGCTTTTATTTCTTTTTTTTTGTCATTGTTGTAAATTCAATTTCTTTATATGATTTTTACAAATATTTTTAAAAATAACTTTTCCCCTTACTTTTTTTTAACAAGATATTTTTTTTTTTGCTGCCTCATCTTCTGTGATATTTCAGTCCTGCTGTTCTCTTGCTGCTCATTTCAATCTCTTCAGCCCAGCCTTACCCAGATTTGTCACATCAAATTCTCAAGGTCTGAAGTCCACAGGAAGCCTATGAATGTGGGGCTGCCGTGAGACCACCAGCAGGAGATGCCCTGCACTACATTGCACTGCTGCAGTGTTGGTAATGTGAGAAACACTCTCAAACTCGCTTCCGTAAAGTGGATGAAGCTCAATATGACATTATGTGTCGTCTCATTCTTCATAATGAGCCTGCAGCACACTCGCTCAGGGTAGGAGCTGGCTGGAATCTGAAAAAAGAGATCCCCATGAGTCTTATGGGATTTGAACCAACAACTTCTAGCCTGTAACTCAAGGTGTTAACCACTTCGCCACAGTGGTTGGTAAAGGAAGATTTGTTGTTGTTAAGATTGGATAAAAAGATAGATTTTGTCTTTTCAGCAAAAAGAGAATTGAGTAGTGAAAATGTTTAGTTGAGTATATTTCAAAACACTCTTTTTTCATTTGTATTATTATCTTACTTCTGTAGTTCACGTTGTTTGGGTTGGGTTTTTTTTTGATGAGTTGTTTCAATTTTGACAGAGATTTCTCCACAGCTTGCACCAGATTTTATACCAGGTGACATTATGGCAAAATTGGTCTGTATGGCTGGTTGTATTTTTGTGATATTTTTCAAGAGTTTCTTTGTTAATATCGCAGTAATGATGGCCAGGCTTTGTTTTTTTACCCCCATTATTTTTGCTTGTTTTGTTTTTAAAACAAAGTCTTATGCTTTTATGCTAGATATTCTGTGGTTGTTCGGATTTAAATCCATGCATGTACAGATTTTAAGTGTTTTTTGTTTTTTTAAGTTGATGCTTTTGTTTTGATTAATGGTTATGCTATGTATTTTTTTGAGGGGAGGAGGATTTTATTCATGTATGTACAAATAATTTTTTTTTCCAAGTTTATACTTTTGTATTGGATAATAATCATCCCTATTTGTGACCTGTTTTTACAGAATAAGTCTTGACTCGCAGGTAGTAAAAAGGAGAGAGGGAAGGTAGGGTCCGCTTTGTCAGTTTTGACTTTTCGTCAAAAATGGAATCTGTAGGCATTTAATTTCCTGACTATGTACTTGAAAAAGGTTAGATTCAATTAAAAAATGTATTTCAAAGCGTTTTTTATCAACCTGCTAAGGTGTTAATTAGCTAGAGTTGTGAAAAACTTTCAACCCGATTTTCTCAGAATGTGAAATTGCTTTGTCACCCATTTTAAACACCCCTACCGTTGTCAATTTTAGAGGTAGAACAATGAATCGTACATCAAAAGTAAGGTGACGATCTGTAGATTTCAGGAAATAAATGTGATGGGGTGATAATTAGATTACCGCCCATGCAATCAGAGCAGGATAGTCGCAGCGTCATGTTTCTAAATTGGGACACGCCCTGCGAATTGTGCTTTGCTCTGTTTCGCAAGGTGGTGTGGTGGTTGAAAGCCCTCCATTGCTTACACTTTGCCCATCGCGGTAAAATGTAGAATTTATTCAGCCTCTGTTTAGAGGCCACATTCCCACTGTCTGACCTTGCTTTCATAGCTGAGAAGTTGTACCGAGTGGTGGCAGATCAACTTTTTCCACTCTGTTACATATATAACAACTCAATTTCACCTGTTTCTACCTCTAAGACTTCTTTTTGTTAAAAAACAGGTCACACTTAGACTATGATTGGGAAAGAATCGTAAAATAGTTTTCTTGTTGAGTGCCCCACGGGCTAGGTGCTGATTAATACAATTATGATACAAGTTATTGGAAAGATGCTCACAGGGACTTGGGGAAGTGGGGGGGGGGGAGGTTGGTGAGTTGGGGGAGGGGAGGGAGGGGAGTTTGGGGTGATGAGGGGAGGGGAGGAGGGGGTTGGGGTGATTGCATTTTACTGTTGCAGTTCTGCTCATGAGGGTGAACATTTTTTTGGGGGGGAAGAATATTATGGAGGTTTTGATGATGTAGTTTTTACCTGACTGAAGGTTTTATGCTGGTTGTAGTTCTGGAAATTTTTGGTGGGTTTTGTGTGTGTGGTTTTTTCCTCTGTGATTTCAGTTGTGGGAGAGGTACAGGGGGTGGGGAGGGGGTTAAGGTTTTTGTGTACACTTTTTTTTTTTTGTCGGAAGTTTTTTTTTTTTTTAATATATTCTTTGTTTTTTTTTATAATCTATTTATTCCTGTATATTTTGGAGGAGTGGTTTAGTCATTTATGAGCTGCTTACAAGATAACTTTAAGAATTCCACGCTACTTAACTTTCTGCTTTGACTTGTGGGGAGGGGGGGGGGTAAACAGGGGATGAGGGTAGGGGGTGGGGGAGGGAACATGTAAAGCTGCCTGATTCAGAGAAGTTTTGTTCATCATTCCACATCATGCAGACTTGTTGCTTCGGTTTACAGCAGACCCACCTCACAGACTTTGATCACAGTAATCACAGTATATATAGCCCCCCCCCCCCCCCCCCCCCCATTCCCCAATTTGCTCTGTCTCTTTTGTCTCTGTCTCTGTCTCTCTCTCTCTCTCTCTCTCAAGTTTCACAATTTGAATTTTAAAAAAAAAACACCAACATTTTTAACTTTTTTTTTTTTTTAATAATTGAAAGCAATTCAGAAAAGAAAAAGGAGCAAATGACTGTATTAGAGGTACACCATGGCTAACTAATCATTCACACACATACACAGAATTTGGTTTTTGGTCTCCACCATTTGTCAGTCAAGAAATGGCAATGGTCACATACACACACGTACACCCAAAGAAAACAACCTGGAGCAATTGAATTGGCTTGCTAATACTATAGGTTGTCCTGTTGTCAGTATGGGAATGGCTAGAAGTGCTTTGGGGGGGAGGGGGGGTGGTGGTACAGAGACTGAAGAAAGTCCTGGGGCTATCTTGTATAGGAACAAATCAAAGTCCTTGCATTCAAATCATTTACACGCGTAAATGATGACAGTATAATTGAATAAATGATTCGAACTTTCATGCATACAGACACACACAAACATGCAATTGAATATGGCCATTTTCGTAAATAAAAAAAATCTCAAAACATTCTCCTGACATATTTTGTGGAAAAAAATCTTTGAAAAGAAAAGTAGGCTTCTATATATTAACACCCCAACAAAACAAACAACAAAAACCTAAACAAAGGCATAACAAAGTAACATCGTATTGATTCTGTCATATAAGCTCTTCTTTTAGGAATTTTTTTTCTGTAACAATCGTTTTTGCATCTCTTAAGTAACTCTGTGGCTTGCTGCACTGAAGGCCAGCAGAAAAGGCAACAGAAATAATGAGTAACAAAAGAAAACTGTTCATATTTAGTTCCCCCCCTCCCCCCCAGCCACCAACATATATTGTGTAAGATTATTCATGTGATATAATAATCATAATAAGAAGGAAAGGGAGAGAAGAATCAGAAGAATATTTTAGATGGGAAAATTCTCAGGCGTTTATTTATGGAAACAGGATACATTGCTTTTTCATTCAAGTTGGTGCTTGCTTGTATATTTGTGCTACTTTTCCTAACATTTCTGATGTAGGGTGCTGAGAATGCGTCATAAGATTAGGGTGCTTTTGAATATTTTTTTAAAGGTGTAATTATTGTTTTTTTTGTTGTTGTTGGTAAATGCTGTATTAACCTAAACCTGCTGGTTATACACTCTGTTTGCATATATATTCGCATTATTTAAAAAAAAAAAAATTATATGCAAAGCTGCTTTTTCAGCTCTGCGTTTGCCGTAACATAGTGTAACATCTCTAAGCTTTGTATCATGATAGCAGACACTGCTGTGACATGTAAAGTGTACTGGTACTTGGTATTGAATCATCATCCAGTTCTTGTGATAGATAAGTGGCAGTTTTTTTCTTCCACCCTTTCCTGATAGACTGATTTGCAAGAATTTATTTGTTTTTAGTTTTGGAGGGCTTATATAGGGGCTATTTTCAACATTTTAAATTCTTCTGGCTTATACCCAATAATCTTTTATATATATTTATAATCCTTGACATTGCCGAGTTATTTGACTTTGCTTTTTTTCTCTCTAAAACCTGATGATGTATATCTTTTTTTTTTTTAACTAACATTTTCTTTGCCTTAAAATTATTTTTTTTACAGGATTTAGACAATTTACCAGGGGTAATTCTTATAGGTTTACAATTTTTAGAACATTTTTACAGGTAAACAAAATTTTTACAGGAAAACAGAATTTTTACAGGAAAACAAAAAAAAGCTTTTTGAGACTAGGTAAATTTGAGTGGTATTTTTTTGTTTTTGTGGGTTTTTTTTTAAAAGAAAGATTTTTGTATGTATTGTCGTTTTCATGTTCCTGTGCTTAGGTCCTTACCACTTACAATACTTGTCTTGTTTCTTTTTAATAAAAAAAAATGTTCTATTAAAAAAGTGTGTGTGTGTGTGTGTGTGTGTGTGTGTGTGTGTGTGTGTGTGTGAGATACCTTTGTTTACTCCTGTTGCCTTTTTTCTGTCAACACTGTCATCTGCAAATTGCCACAACGCAGAAACCAACCTAGCAATACACACACTCGCCAATCACCAACACTGCCCTCTGACACCCCCATTCCCACTACAACAACAAATAACAAAACAAAAAACAACCCCCCAAAAAACAAAAACAACAACAACAAAAACGGACAAACAACCCCCCCCCCAAAAAAAAAAACAAAAAAAGAAAACAGCCAACAGACCATCTGCCAAGGTACTGTGGTTACCGCCTTGGATTTCGGACTGGAAGGTCACGGGTTCGAATCCCATAGAGTCAGGGATTTTTCGGATTCCGGCCGGTTCCTACCCAGAGTAAGTGTGCTGTGGGCTCAATGGGAGGATGGGACCACACAGTCGAGCTTCATCCACTTAACGGATGCGAATTTGAGAGTGTCGCTCAAATTACCTGACCAACACTGCAGGTGTCTGTATCTCTCGGGCCCGGTTGACGCCGGGATATATTATAATAGTAAGCGTACAGTACAACCCTGTCAAGTAGTCTCAAAGCATTTGCACTTCCACAGCAGCATTATTACATCATCATCATCACTATTGATCATCATGCAATAATAAAAAAAAAATGCCTCTGATTCAGTGGCTCCTGTTGCTCTGGACTCATGGTGACCTCAG
>CM060336.1:40248034-40250534 GCA_030674155.1 Stramonita haemastoma
ACTACACTACACTACACTACACTACACTACACTACACTACACTACACTAAACTACACTACACTACACTACACCACACCACACCACACCACACCACACCACACCACGCTACACCACACTACGCCACACTACACTACACTACACTACACTACACTACACTACACCACACCACACCACACCACACACCACACCACACCACACCACACCACACTACGCCACGCTACGCTACACTACACTACACTACACTACACTACACTACACTACACTACACTACACTACACTACACTACACTACACTACACTACACTACACTACACCATATGGCCAATAAAACCAGGCAGTGTTGAGAACGCAGGTAAATTCCACTAAATTTATCATCCCCCATGCTACAAAAAAGCATAGAAAAAGATGATGAACACTTCAATGCACCAAAAAACACAACAAAACCCATAAGAAAAATGCCACATGGGCGAATAACTTTGCAGAATGGACATCCTGTGCCCATCCCAATGTTCATATCACTGCTTGATCGCAAGAACAAAACAAAACAAGCAAAATGTCATATCGTTATAACAAGAAAATATTGTCAAATTTGCTTGAAAACAGGCAGAACAATGGACTAAGAAGACAGAAAAAGCGAGAGAAATGATGAAAAGGGTAAAGAAAAAGACACAAAGAGAGTGACAGACAAGGGGAAATTTCTCGTACAGAATTTCCAAAAGGTGGGGATGCGAATTGTATTGAAAGAGTCCCCATGGGGGAGAAATGTCGGACCTGCATTTATATGATTTATATACGATACACTACATGAAAAACTACTTAATAATTTTATTTCATGAAAAAATGTTGGTAAAGAAAAGTATATGACAATAAAAGACATAAATCAAAAGGAAAGGGAGAAAGAGAAACATAAAAAATAAGATAAGGCAGATAAAGAAAAGATAGGAAAAACAGAAGGAAAAGACAAAAATCGAAGAGTAAAAATAACCAAAAAAGTAGAGAGAGAGAGAGAGAGAGAGAGAGAGAGAGGAGAGAGAGAGAGAGAGAGAGAGAGAGAGAGAGAGAGAGAGAGAGGAGAGGAGAGAGAGAGAGAGAGAGAGAGGAGAGAGACTGAGTAAAGATGGGAAGAAATTTGAAAGAAAAGACAATATCAAAAAACATAGTCAAGAAAGAATAGAGGAAGTAAGTCAAAATCTGGAGATAAAAACAAAACAAAAAAAAATGAGAGAAAAGAAAAAAAAATCACAGATAGAACACAAAACAGTTTCAACAATATAAACCAAAAAAACCAACAACAAAACTTACCCAGCAAAGCCCACAAACAGCATCTTTTCAACATTAACTCCATCGTTCCCAAGAAAAAACCACTCTGACAGGTCTATTTCACAAACGGACACAAATGGCGGAAAACAAAGCTACACGTCCAAACAACTCTTTAGCGAAATAAGGATGGTCACAGGAAGAGGGACTGACAGTCAAATTGTATAGCTATATAGTCATCGCATAGATCGGTTCCAACTAGGGGACTGTTTTTGTGACTGCATGCCAGGAAGCAAGTCGTAAGGGTCATAAAAATGTAATTATTTGGTAAAAGCAGGTCTGATTAGTCTTTTTCGTTTCTTGGGTACAACTGTGAGATTCATTTATGGTGATATTTTTTTTTTGCGTATGCGACCGTTTGCTTAACATTAAGGTAGCCGCATTCCGACTTGGCAGATGACGTCTAAGCACCAACACAAGCGTGAATGCGTTTTAATTTTTTGTTCTTCCCTTTTATATCGGCACACAGTTGCCTATCCTTCTGCGTGTGTTCATAAAACGGACCTTAACTTATAGTCTCACCTGAAGGACTTTTTTCGGGGAGTAGAGTTGGTACTGATGTTTATTCAAGGGAACAATTAAGCTAGCCGCATTTCGACTTCTGAAATGATGCTAAACACGACACCAGTGTGCATGCATTTTCTTTGTTTTATTTTTGTTCTTGTTTTGAAAAAGAAATTTGTCATTGTTCTTAATGGCACGAAAGGCATACTCCTCCAAAAGGCAGTACGATTTTAACTTGCGGGCAAGATGTTCTCCAGGCGTTCACACACGAGACCTCAGTTTAGAGTGTTATCCGAAGAACCCCCCAGTACTGGTGTTAACTCCAGGGGTCTGGGTGGTGGCTCGAACTCTGGCCGCCAGACCATGAGTTCAACGCTCTAGCCACTAGAGTATCCCACTCTTATCTCACCCCCAATCCTCATTTGAAGCCGAGCTTTTCCTCGATCCTCTATCCCATGTGTGGTGGTCTGGGTGCTAGTATTTCAGTTGAAACGATAAACTATGGCGCAACACGTATTAAACACACGCTAAAAGAACCCACTGCGACTAAAGAATCATCCCTAGCTATTATTCTGTAGAAAAAGCTACTTTTGTTGGGAATGAAATACACACACACACGAAGAAAAATATTTGTTTAAAAACCCCAACAATAAACGCTAACATATTGAGAATCGTTGCG
>CM060336.1:40258034-40270534 GCA_030674155.1 Stramonita haemastoma
AACTATGTGCTAAAACCTTACTTCTCTGAATCAAGCTACCTGTGTATTGTCTTTGTAAAATAAACAAGCAAAGTTTCTTGTATGTATGTAGGATATAATTATTTATTCCAAAGCCTTACTCCTTTGAAGGGAATCAACCTAGGTAAGCCTAATTAAAACAACATATCGGTACCGTCTTTGTAGACTAAACTTGCAAATTTTCTAGCGTGTAATGATATTGTATGTTCATTTAAAAAAAAGTCTCTTGACTGGTTTGAATTTACAATCACGTTACTGCCTACCCCCCAAAAAAAAAAACAACAAAAAAACAAAAAAAAAACCCACCCAAAAAACCCACACAAAAACAAAAAAAATCCAACAAAAATCCAAAGGCACTTCCAAAAGCCCCTTGACTGGTTTGAATTTACAATCACGTTACTGCCTAACCCTCCCCCCCAAAAAAAAAAACAAACCCAAACAAAACAAACAACCCAACCAAACAAAAACACACCAAAAAAATCCCCCCAAACCCACCCAACGAATCTACACAGGCCCCAAAAGAAGAAGGGACATAATAACCAAGCACACCATTAGCCCAAGGGAGGTCATGACGGGGCCGAGGGCTGTGGCCGAGCCTGTGGGGCAGCCGGAGTTCCTTCTCTTGGCGTTACTGAAGCCCATGCCCCCACAGCGCGGGAAGTCGTCAGGCACGGGAGGGAAGTCCGAGAACTCGCCACTTTCAGCAAGAGTCCCATCCCTTGCGCAAGATGGGTGTCCGTGTGACAGTGGAAAAACCAGAAACCTGAATGAAAAAAGAAAATGGAAGAACGAGATTAAGGGGGGCGGGGTAGAAAGTGGGTGGGGATGGGAAGAGAGGGAGAGGAGAGGAGAGGAGAGGGGAGGAGGGAGGGAGGGAGGGAGGGAGGGAGAGAAGAGACAAGGCAAGGCAAGGCAAGGCAAGGCAAGGCAAAATTCTTTTATTCGAGGATAATAGATAAGCACTCGTGTGCTTTTTTACATCCAGTCCCCGCCCTTTTCAGGGATAACATTAAGATAGAAAAAAAAAAAAAAATAATAGCCACAACTACACAACAACAATTATAATGATCCAAATACCAAAAGTAAGGAACCATACCAAGTATCAAACAGGCAAGAAATAACAGAGAGATACAATATTAAGGTAATGTTATAAAAAGTCACTCATTCAGAAACGAAAAAAAAGTAAGAATCAATGATAATTTTGATTTGAATAAAGGAAAATAAACAAAAACAAAACAAACAAAAAACAAAACAAAACAAAACAACAAAAAAAAGCGCAATGATTAAAGAGCAAACATCAGAATATGATGAGGTTAAATGACTGAAGACATCAATCCACCACCATCTATCTCAAAATAAGTCCCATAAAACATAAGATTTTGATTAAAAGGGGAGAAAAAACAACAACAGGTAAGGAATAAGACAGAGATACAATATTGAGGTAATGTTACAAAAAGGCACTCATTCTGAAACAAGAATATGAAGTAAGAATCAATGATGATTTCGATTTGGAAAACACACACACGCACGCACGCACGCACGCACGCACGCACGCACGCACGCACGCACGCACGCACGCACACACACACACACACACACACACATACACACACACACACACATACACACACACAACACACACACAAAAAAACAAATAAGCAAACAAAACAAAGCAACCAAAAAACAAAAACAAAAAAACCAAACAAACAAACAAACAAACAAAAAAAAAGGGGGGGGGGGGCGCAATAATTAAGGAGCAAACATGGGGAATACCATGAGGTTAAATGACTGAAATCACCACCATCTATCATCAAAATAGTCCCATAAAACATAAGTTTTGATAAAAGGGGAGAAGCACAACAAAGCAGGTAAGGAATAAGACAGAGATACAATATTAAGGTAATGTTATAAAAATGCACTCATTCAGAAACAAAAATATGAAGTAGGAATCAATGATGATTTTGATTTGAAGAAGAAAAAACAAACAAACAAACAAATAAACAAACAAAAGGAAAACACAGCAACAAAACAAAAAACAAGCAAGCAAACAAACAAAAAACAAGCAAATAAACAAACAAACAAACAAACAAAAACAAAACAAAAAGAAAAGAAAAGAGGGTGCAATAATTAAGGAGCAACATGAGAATACGATGAGGTTGAATGACTGAAAACATCAATCCACCACCATCTATCATCAAAATAGTTCCATAAAACATAAGTTTTGATAAAAGGGGAGAAAGAAACAGCAACAACAATAAAAAACCCAACTCACACACACACACACACTCACACACACACACACACACACACACACACACACACACACACACACACACACACACACACACACACACAGAGGGAGGGAGAAAGAGAAGGGGGAGAAGGAGAGGGAATATAATTGGTTTATTATTTTTGGTGCATCAAGTGGATTAGGAGGTGATTTTTGAAGGTAGTCAATGATTGGTGCTCTTTAATTGAATCGGGAAGGGAGTTCCACAGCACAGGGCCTGAGTATAGTAAACTAGATTTAAACAAGTCTATTCTTGGGATTGGGACACTTGGCTTTTCAGTATTTCTGGAATGATTCATTGGGAACTTATCTCTTAAGGACGTGGGGACCGCTCCTGCCATTATCTTAAACATCAGTATGTCTTTGTTATATTTTAGTCTTTGTTGTAGGGGGAGAATATTTAAACTGAGTATAATCCACTTCAAGTAAGGTTGTTTTTTTCAGAAGGATAAGTTTGAGAGCACGTTTATATAGACTTAATAACGGTTTCATAGTGTTTGCACTGGCAGAATCCCAGAGGGTTGAGGCATAGTCTATTGAGGATTGTATGTAAGCTTGGAAGAATAATTTCCTTGAATTGTAGTCAAGGAAATGTTTAATTTTAGTCAATTGGTATACTCTTTGGGACAGATATTTGCATAGATGAGATATGTGGTAGAACCAGCTGAGATTTTCATCGATTGTTACTCCTAGAACTTTGTGATGAGAGGTTTGTTCAATTGCTTCCTTTCTTATATGGATTGGAAACTGTTTATGAGGTAAATTTTGTCGCTTTTGTCTGGTGGTGATAAGCATGCATTTTGTTTTTTGGGGGTGAATAGACATATGGTTCAGTTCTGTCCATTTGACAAGATCATTACAGCTTTGTTGTAATATGGTTGCAAGAGAGTCAATGTCGTTATGGCTTGTATGTATGGTTGTATCATCTGCAAATAGTTCACATTTAGATTTGATAAGTAGAGGAAGGTCATTTATGTATAAGGAAAAGAGAATAGGTCCTAGTATAGATCCCTGTGGTACTCCATAATGAATGGGTTTTAGATTGGATGTGGATGTAGTTGTTGAGACACATTGTTGTCTGTTTTTAAGATAAGAAGAGAGTAGTTCTAGACTATTTGATGATAGATTGTACAGTTCTAGCTTTCTGATGAGAAGTGTGTGGTCAATTGTATCAAATGCTTTTTTGAAATCTACAAATAATACTCCACAAAATTTGTTTTCATTGATGTGTGATAGCCAATTGTCTATGAGACTAGTCAGTGCAGTATGACATGAGTGATTTTGTCTGAATCCTGATTGATTAGGGTGAAGTAGGTTGTTAGTATCTATGTGATGGACTAAGTGTTTATTTATATGTTTTTCCAGGGGTTTTGAAAGGAGGGATATAATAGAGATTGGCCTATAATTTGATGGATCTGAAGTGTCACCAGATTTGTGGATGGGGATTACTTTAGCAGTTTTGAAGGCATTGGGGAAATAGTTATTTTCAAGACATTGGTTATATATATATGTTAGGGTGTCTGTGATAACTGGAGCTGACAATTTCAGAATTCTGCTGTCTATTCCATCGAGACCTCGTGTCCTTGATTGTTTGAGGTGAATTAAGAGAGAGAGAGAGAGAGAGAGAGAGGAGAGAGAGGAGAGAGAGAGAGAGAGAGAGAGAGGTTATTATTTTTAGTGGTAACAGTAGATGTAGAAGTAACAGCAACAGCAGCAGCAGTATTAGTATTAGTACTAGTAGTAGTAGTAGTAGTAGTAGTAGCAGCAGCAGCAGCAGCAGCAGCAGCAGCAGCAGCAGCAGCAGCAGCAGCAGCAGCAGTAGTAGTAGTAGTAGCATCAGCAGCAGCAGCAGTAGCAGCAGCAGTATTTGTAGAAGTCATAGTTTTTAACAGTTATTTATTCATTGATTTTGCTCATTTATTTGTGTATTGCTCTGTTAAATATTTGACAGAGGCTGAGAGACAGTAAGTCTTTACAGATATGGAGCATGCACGTGCTGTTCCCTACTCTCCCCCTAACCCCTCTCTCTCTATACCCCCTCTCTCTTTCTCTTCCCCCCCTCTCTCTCTCTCGCTCTCTTTCTCTATCTCCCTCTCTCACTTTGTATCTCTCCCTACTCTTACTCAGTTCTCTCTCTCTCTCTCTCTCTCTCTCTCTCTCTCTCTCTCTCTCTCTCTCTCTCTCTCTCTCTCTCTCTCTCCCCCTCTCTCTCTTTCTCTCTCTCCCCTCTTCTCTCTCTATCCCCTCTCTTTCCGTGTCTCTCTCTCTACTTTCCCCTCTTTTTATATATCTCTCTCCCCCCCTCTCTCTCCCTACCCATTCTTTCTGTCTCTGTACGTCTCTCTCTCTCTGTCTCTGTCTCTGTCTCTCTCTCTCCCTCTCTCTCTGTCTGTCTGTCCCCACTTACCGGGGTTATTGGCGTAGAAGCGTACAATGGCGTAGCCGCCGTCCGGCACATTGACCGTGTCCCGGACAGAGGGCCGGACGTACCGTCTCCGGAGCTGCCCCGTCCGGTCCATCATCTCCAGGTAGGTACGGTTCAAGGCAGGTCCCAACTGTCACAGCGTTACATTGGTGTCATATATGACAGTGTATTTTTCAACAAGAGTCCCTTTCGTGTATAAAGATTATGAGTAAATAGATACAAAAAAAAACCATACATACACACATATTCTCTCTCTCTCTGTCTCTCTGTCTGTCTGTCTCTCTGTCTGTCTGTCTCTCTCTCTTTCTCTCTCTCTTTCTCTCTCTCTCTGTGTCTGTCACACACACACACACACACACAACACACACACACACACACACACACACACACACACACACACACACACACACACACACACACACACACAACATCATCTCTCACACAGTCGAGCCACAGTCGAGTGAAGACGTGTCCTGAGAGCTCTCCAGTGGAAGTTGTTTTCGGAAAGAAATAGAGGTGTTTAGAGGTGTTTAGCTTTAAAAGAAAGTGTACAAATGTGTGTGTAACTGAACAAGTCAATGAAGTGCCACTGGTTTAGTGTAAAAAAAAAAAAAAAGGAGTTGATTTTAACTACATTTTAACCATACTCCACAAAAATTTTCTGTGAATGTGTGATTCTCAACAACGCCTACAGTGCTGAGGCAACAGCGATGTGGGAACAAAGGGAAGCTGTACAATGGACCCCGAGTAACTGGACCACTTAAGAGTCTAAGACTCAAGTGAAGTGCTCTTGTGAGGTGAGTGGGTGAGACTGTCCATTGCCTCCCCCCCCCCCCCCCCCCCCCGAAGTGAAACACACATAGATCAACGTTGTTGTGGTTTTCGTGGTGACGAACTGTAAACTGAGCAATGCCGCACTCTTTGTGTATAGGAGATAGCCATTAAAATGGCACAAAGCAGATGACATTGATCATCATCACTGTACTCTTTTTTTTTTTTTTAATCTTTACTCTTTCACTTTCAATCCCAACCATCAATCAATAAATCATGTGAACTAGTTTGTTAATCTTTGAGTGATGCAATGCTTTAACCATGAGGCCCATGACTCGATCTATGAGTACCCAACGTCTCAGAAAAGAGACTATTCAATACACTAAGGACTCCTGCCAAGTTACCTTTGAAGCCACTCATACTAACTTGCTTTTGTGGCGGTTTGTTCTCCTTGAAAGGTATTGTGAACAATTTCAGCCCCTAAATGTCAATTCAATATTTAAAGAGTTTAAAAAGAATAACAGTAAACAAATAAGTTTTACAACAGACTTTACATCAACCTTGCCCAGTGAACTTTGGCGATCCTTCTTTCAAGTTAGTTCTGATGAAGAAAAACTACTGACAATACACATATACCACAGTACTGGGAAAATCCTAGTACAAGGCAATGTATGCCAGCAGTGGGTTGAAGAGGAGTTCGACAACCTAAGAACAATAGTCAATGAGCTGGCAAAACTAAATGTGACGCTCCACCACGGAATGAGTCGCTTAGCACATTACCCAATTTCGCGCTAGGAGCCTTTAAAGGCAGGTGGGGGTCAAGTTGTCAATTTTGTGATTTTGATTGATTATTAAACTAGATCTGTTTATTTATCTTATAATGAAATATGAAGGTTTCATTTTTATTCCTTTTGCTTTTAAATGTGTTTTGAAAATACCCAAGCCCTCATTCTGACAACCTGTTACTAAAATAAACTTGCCCGTTTCTCATTTTGTCACATCCTGCAGTCTATCATTTCAATTCGTAATAATGTTGCACAGAATTGTCCGATTTTCAATCTGTTTTTTGTATTTGATAGCCACTTTTTTGCACATTAAAAACATGTCAATAACTAAGAATTGACCTCATGTGCACTCCGTCTCATTATGTGGTGGAGCGTCACAAATGTCACCACGGAAACTGTGACTGATGTCCTCTATTCCGTGGCATCCTCAAGCCGTCAGTGTGCTCCACTGGCCATACGAGACAGCGCCCCTGACGACAAACCATGTCAGCCAGACCAGACAACAGAGAGGGATGACAACTCTCCTCCCCTTCTTCAGTTGACACCCTCCCCTTCCACTCCACCCCACTCCCTGCCCTCCACACCTCCCACGTCTTCACCCCCCAACCAGGCTACAATCACCCCCTCCATCCACTGATGACGAGACCATCCCCTCTCACCCTTCCTCAGACCTCTCAGCTGATCCATCCCACTCCATGCCCTCCACACCCCCCACGTCTTCCCCCCCTGACCAGGCTACATCACCCCCTCCATCTACTGATGACAACGGGACCATCCCTCCCTCCCTCCCTCCGACCTCTCAGCTGATCCTCTATCCCCTCCCTCAACGGCTGCACATCCACCTGAGGAAGAAACTGCAACACCGCCCCTCTCCCCCACCACCCCTTCTTCCACCAAAGATCAAGGTATAGTTCAGTCCCCCCTCCCCTCCCCCTCCACTTCCCCATGTGACCATCAGCCTCATCCCTCTCCCACCTCTACCTCCAACCAACCCACTCCCCACTCCAAAACATCTCCCACAACAACAGTCAACACAACACAAACAAGCAATGCACCATGCAATCTCTCTCAAAAGAACAACACAGAAATTATAACAATGCTTCACGAACAACTCATTGCAGCCAACATCACTATCTCCAACATGCAGAGAGAAATACACACACTCAAAACACAAATATCACAAATAGGTCAAGAAACAAAACACAACAGCCAGGTCATCTCTGACACTGAAACCAGAGTAAAAAACTCCATGAAAACAATGAAAAGAGATGTTTCACAACAAGTAACAGAACTACAAAACAGCCAAGAATACCAGACAGATCAAATGAAAGAAATCAACTCCAAACTACAATCACTCAAAGACAGTCAACACAACATCAACAATACTACCAAGAAACAGATACAAACACTCAGTGCAACTAAACACACAAAACACTCAAGCAGTCAGACAGACAACAATACTGAACCACTTGCAGAACAACTCACAGAGGTAGAATACAATATAAACACATCCAACAGATATGCTCTCCTCACAGACAAAACCACGACTGACAATTCTTCATACCCCACACTCACACAAAAGCAGACAAGCAACAACACTTCAGCAACTTCACGCAAAAACACAAGCAAACAGCCTCTACTTACAATCACATCACAGCAGGCACGCACACACTCCCACACCCATCAAAGCCCACACTCCAATTCCCATTCCCAAAAGCACCAAGAAAACACCCCCCATTCCAGCCCCCAGCCCCCTGAAAACCCTCCAACCAAAAACAGTCCCGGTAGAGTGTAACACCTTGTTGTTAAGTGACTCAGTGCTGAAAGGGGTGGACGAGAAAAAGATGTCAGTGGGGGGCCGGCAAGTCTGCAACCTGTCAGTACCAGGACTGACAGTACAACACCTGTGTCAGTGGCTGTCAACACGCTGCCCCTCTCCACACATACAACACGTCACCTTCCACGTGGGGATCAATGACTGTAAAGCAGGATCAGTCACAAAAGCAGATTGGACAAAACTGATCCACCTGCTAAAAGAAATCTTCCCCCATGCTGCTCTACAGGCCTCCTCCATCCTCCCCCCCTTTGGACGACATCCACTGAGAGACAAGGCTTCTTTTGGGGAAACCTGCCGTCAAGAGAGGGTTGTACTTATCGACAACACCCCCTCCTTCCTCACCAGGACTGGAGCGCCTTTAGGCGCTATATGATGATCCCATCCATCCCAGTCCTCAGGGTAACAAAACTCTTGCCCTCAACATCCGTTTCCCAAAACCATTGACAGCCGCCAGACCAAACTACCGACCCAACATAACGACCAATGACATGAAAAGCTATGCTGAAGCAGCCAAAGGTGTACATTCACGATCGGCTGCCTTCAACAAAACAACGACTTCAGCCCCACCCCACAGTGCGACTAGCAACAATAGGCCTACCACACTAGGTCTATTACTGGACAGAGACTTTCCCATCCCCGAGCCAAGGAACCCCCATTGTTCAGATGTCACAAGTGTGTTAGGGAGACAACACTCCGTGGCAGCTACACAGCCACTTGTGAAAATACTTTCCGATCTACTCCATTGTTTGACCCAATAGTGGTGGTGTGTGTGTGTGTGTGTGTGTGTGTGTGTGTGTGTGTGTGTGTGTGTGTGTGTGTGTGTGTGTGTGTGTACCAGTGAATATGTGTGGAGGGAAGGGGAGGGGGGGAGTGTGTGTATGTGGTGTTTGAGTGTATGTGTAAGTGAACATGTGTATGCATGTTTCACCACGTGTGTGTGTGTGTTTGTGTGTATGTAAGCATACCTGAGTGCGTGTGTATGTGTGTGCGTGCGTGCGCGCGTGAGTGCGTGCGTGCGTGTCTGTGCGTGCGTGCGTATGTGTGTGTGTGTTTGTGTGTCTGTGGATATGCCGGTGAGCTTGTGCGTGCTTGCGTGGTATGTAAGCATGGGTGCTTGCTTGTGCGTATGCACTGGGTGTGTACGTGTATGATAATTATGTGAACGTGTGTGTGCATGCCTGTGTGTGCATGCGTGCCTGCAAGCCTGCATCAAACATACAGCCCATGTATAATGTTCTATACAATTACAAATGTGTTTGTGCAGGTGTCCAAATGTTAAATGCAGTGTTCCCATTGATGATAAATGATTGCCTCAATTTTTCGTGAATGGAAATCTCTCTCTCTCTCTCTCTCTCTCTCTCTCTCTCTCTCTCTCTCTCTCTCCATACTATCACCCAGCCCCCAGCCCCCCCTCCCCCCCCCCCCCTTTTTTTTTTCTCCCCAACATCAAATGTTGATCAATGTCATGCTGCAGTGTGTATCTCATTTGAGTGGATAAATTGCCTTCTACATCTAGCAGGTATATCGGATCCAGAGACTCTTGCAACAGGGCAGTTGTTGCCTTGGGCTAGTGTGGATTGGAGTTTTTGAACCAACTCTGCCATACTATATTTTCGTTTGCTTTTTCATCTATTGTTATTGGTCACTGTATCTCTTTGTGTTTAGTATCATATTAATATTTAGTGTGTGATTGGTTATACTGATTTAGCAAAAATTGTTGTATCTTAGTTTTTCTTAAAACATTTTTCCCAATTTATATGTTTTATTATTTTTTATGACTGTAGTATATGATCTATGTAAAAACAGGACTGGATTCAAAAAGTTGCTTATTATAACACATTCATTCCTTACAGATTTTGATTTGTGTTTATATTTTAGTTTTCGAAATTGAACTATAGCTTATTTTGTCTAAAAATTTGATAATCAAGTCTCTTATTTTGATAGATCTTACATACATATATATATATATATATTATATATATATATATTATATATTATATATATATATATATATATATATATATATATATATATAATAATATATAAATCAATCTTAACATGTCTCTAAATTTAGACTAGTGGCCCACAAAGCAAGGCCTCCGTGTAGGCTACCTGAATATCAACAATGCAACAAACAAAAAAGATGATATTTCGACCATACTGCACAATGATGAGAATCAATTTCATTTGTTTTGCCTTGCTGAATCTCGACTCTCACCACACGTAACTGACACATGCATGAATATTCCAGGATATCAGATTTTTCGACAGGATCCACACAAGCCCAAGTCCACTGGGTTATTAACATATTTTGCTTCTTCACTGAGTTGCAAAAGATTATACAACTTTGATGTTTATGACATTGAATCAATTTGGGTTGAAATAAAATTAAAACACAATAATCCAATATTAATAGGATTCATATACAGAAATCCTTCGGAAACCACAGAATGGTTTGAAAAATTCAACTCTCTTATGGATGAAGTGACATTTTTAAACTATGAAACAATTATTCTTGGGGATTTTAACATCGACTTATTAAAACCCAAGCCTAAATGGAGTCACAACATTACTATGCATGGCCTGGAACAACTAATAGACAAACCAACTCGGATAACAGATAACTCTAGAACTTTGATAGATCATATCTATACTACTACAAAACAAAACATAACAGAAGTATGTGCCCCCTCCTGTGGATGCAGTGATCACAATGCTGTGTGTTTTACTTGGTTTAAACATCGTGTCAAAATTCCCAAAGTAGGACATAAAACCATCTTTTACAGAAAATTTAATAACTTCAACGAACAAGACTTTCTTTCAGACTTGATAAATTCGCCATTCCAAGACATATATCAAATCAGAGACCCCAACGAAGCTGCAGAATTCTGGATTACCACATTTATTTCAGTGTATGATAGGCATGCCCCCTTCATCCAAAAAAGAGTCAAACAAAAAATAAAACCTCCTTGGATAACAAAAGACCTAGAGTCAGAAATGCGCTTAAGAGACTATTTGAAAACCCATGGTACAAAAGAAGAATTTAAAATGCAAAGAAACAAAGTAACTTCACTAAAACGGAGATCAAAACGTGATTACTTTCAAAAACTGTTAATCACAACTACCGACTCTCGCCAGATATGGAAAGCCATCAATATTTTATGTAATAGACCTATATCAAAAAGCCAAAAGACAGTTAAAGACATAACAGCTGATGAACTGAACACCCATTTCTCAAACATCGCTACTAAAATCATATCATGTGATAAGTCAAATGAAAATGATCTCCAATACTAAGAACAATATATTGAATCAAAAGAAATTAAATTCCTGGTTGAATTATTGCCAATGACAATTAAAGACGTGTTGGAAAGTCTATCTCTCAAAAAAAATTCCAGAACACGTGACCTTGACAATCTGGATGGAAAAATATCAAAATTTTCTGGTCCTATTATAGCTGAAACACTGACATATCTATATAACTTGTGTATAGATAAAAGCAACATTCCTCTCATATTTTAAAAGGCAAAAGTCATACCAGTCCACAACTCTGGAGATTCTTCTTGTCCTTTAAATTACAGACCAATTTCAATCCTATCGGTCTTATCCAAACCCATTGAAAAACATATCCAAAAATCTTTATATTCCTACTTTGTTAACAACAACCTAATAAATGAAGATCAGTCAGGCTTTCGTAAAAACTATTCTTGTCACACAGCTCTAACTCAACTTACAGACAGTCTCTTACACAACGTAAATGAAAATAACTATACAGGCCTAATTTTTGTTGACTTTGAAAAAGCATTTGATGTAATTAATCACTCCTTGCTAGTGCGTAAACTTCACCTATACAAACTAACACCTGAAATAATCAATCTTTTAAAAAATTTTTTGTTAGATAGACAGCAGCTGGTAACTGCAAATAATCAAACATCAGAATTAGTATCTATTAAATATGGAGTACCAAAAGGATCAATATTGGGTCCTCTTTTGTTCTCAATATATGTAAATGACTTACCCTTATTTCTAGATTGTAGCTGTGAAATGTTTGCTGATGACACATCCCTCTATTGTAGTGATACTGACCCCCACAGACTAACACTCAAACTTCAAAACAATATCAACAAATTGATTACTTGGACTCAATTAAACCATATGTCCTTAAATGCTCAAAAAACTAAAAGTATGTACGTACTAGCACGACAAAAGAGGCAAAAAATGAAAAGTAAATTTCAACCTCTGTTGATAGATCAAAAAATCATTGAAGAAGTTGACTCACACAAAATTCTGGGTGTAATTATCGACAATAATCTTACTTGGACTGACCATGTGATGGCACAAGGAAAACGTCTTACAAACAAGGTACGTCAGCTA
>CM060336.1:40280534-40288034 GCA_030674155.1 Stramonita haemastoma
CTCTCTGTGGATTTTTTTGGCTATTGTTGTTGTTGTTTTTTGTTTTTTCGTTGTTGGTTTTTTTTGATAGATAGATGGCTTGATGAAAAAAAAGCAAAATTATTATTGCTTACTCAATGTACCATCTGAAAATAAAATTATGATTCGATTTGATTTGATTTTTGATTCTCTCTCTCTCTCTAATAATAATAATAATAATAATAATAATAATAATAATAATAATAATAATAATAATACATGGAACTTATATAGCGCTATATCTTGTAAAAACAAATAAAAGCGCTTGCATTCAACCTTAACATCACACAAGCAATCAAAACGCAAAGCGCACAAACACGCACACACACACACACGCGCGCACGCGCGCCCCCTCCCCCCCCCCCCCCCCCACACACACCCACAAAGGCTATACACTTTGGCAGGTAGATGTCGAAGGCGGGGACAGACAAGAGACGGAAATAGAAACGTCATTTGTCATTGTCATTGTCATTGTCATTCTCTCTCTCTCTCTCTCTCTCTCTCTCTCTCTCCTCTCTCTCTCTCTCTCTCTCTCTCTCTCTCTCTCTCTCTCTCTCTCTCTCTCTCTCTCTCTCCTCCCTCTCCTCCCCCCTCCCTCCCCCCTCCCCTCCCCCTCTCCCCTCCCTCCTCCACCCTCCCCACCCCTCCCCCTCCCTCCCCCACCCTCTCCTTCCCCCACCCCTCCCTTTCCCTCCTTCCCTCCCCCTCCCCCCCCATCTCTCTCTCTCTCTGTGTCTGTGTACTCACCACCCCATCTCTCTGCATGTTGGGGTCTCCGGGAGGGTCGCTGGGGTCAGCGCCCTCGTAACGGACGATGGCCTGACCGTTGGCCTTGGCCAGCTGACAGTCCCCCAGCCCCAGCACCCTCAGCCAGTAGTTACCCACCGGCTGGTCAGCGTCAAGCACGAAGTCGTAGCGCTCTCCTGCACAGTCAAGCATCAACATCATCGTCATCATCATCATCATCATCATCATCATCATCATCATCATCATCATCATCATCATCATCATCATCATCATCATCATCATCATCATCATCAGTGGATCGGTGGTCTAGGTGGTAACGCGCCTGACTAGAAAGCAAAAAAGTCCGGGTCGGATTGCGCGGATTGCCCGTTTGGGCCTAAAACTTTTCCCTCATCTATTAGACCAGAACATAGCAGCCGCTGTAGTCTAGTGGTTTGGGCGTTGGATTCGTAATCTAAAGGTTGCGGGTTCGATCCCAGCTTTCGGTTATGGCGTTGTGCCCTTGGAAAAGGCACTTTACGGCTATTTTCTCACCCCACCCAGGTGTAAAAGGGGTACCGACCTTGTGTTGGGGGGTTAACCCTGCGATAGACTGGCGTCCTATCCAGGGGGGGAGTCTATGACTCTCAGTCGCTTAACGCCACAGAAACCGGGATAAGCACCGGCCTGATGAGCCTTAGGCTCGGGACAGACTTTAACATTCAAGCATCAGCACCATCATCATCATCAGTGGATCGGTGGTCTAGGTGGTAACGCGCCTGACTAGAAAGCAAAAAGTCCGGGTCGTGATTGCGCGGATTGCCCGTTTGGGCCCCAAACTTTCCCCCCTATCTATTAGACCAGAACATCTTGCACACACGTTAAATACTGTTCCGCTTTTCGTAAGAGTAGGCCATGGTGTTGCCGGTGGGAACAGATGACATTTACAAAAACTGCATATACACGGGGACTGGATGAAAAAAAAGCACAAGAGTGCTTAACCCGTTATCTTCGATATAAAAGAATGAAATAAAAAATAATGAAATAAATAAAATAAATGAGACCACCGCACACTCTGACCCAGACTTTTTGCTTTCTAGGCAAAAAGGTGCTTTACCACCTAGACCACCGAGCGCCATGTTCTGACCACTAGGCTATCCCGTCCCCCAACAACTATCACCAACCACGTCCCTAACGAGGTGGACAAAGGATAAGGACAGCAAGGATGTCCCCAACGACAGTGGACAGTGGGTACTGGAATGACTATATTTATGTATTTATTTATCTATCTATTTATTTATTTATACCACTTTATGTCAAAACAGATTTCTCTGCGTTAAATTGGGGCTGCTCTCTCCGCCAAAAATGCAGCGCCTAACCATTGTTTTCCTATCTGCAGTATTCGTTTCCTTATCAGAGTGGCTTTTTCTACAGAATGTGGCCAGGGACAACACCCTTGTTGCCGTGGGTTCTTTTACATGCGCTAGATAATGATGTATAACGCACGGGACCTCGGTTTATCGTCTCCTCCGAAAGACTAGCATCCAGACCACGACTTATGGTCTAACAGATGGGGGAAAAGTTTTCGGCCCAAACGGGATTCGAACCATCGTGCACTTCGATCCGGACTTTTTGACCCGGACTTTTCGCTTTTTAGGAAGGCGCGTTCTTGCAGGGCATAATTATCACAGAGGCAGCTACTGTGAGAAAAAGGAAATTGCATCTGGACAGTGGGCAGTGCAGTGATTGTAGGGTGACTGACCTGGGTGAATGATGAAAGCATCCAGCACAAGGGGACGGACAGGCATTCCGTCCACACTGATCACCATCAGGCTGTGACCGTCCACCGACACCTGTCAACAGCGCGAGTATGCGTGCGCGCGCGCGCACATACACACGTACACATACACACATACATGCTCATACGCACGCACGCACGCACGCATACACACGCACACACACACACACACACACACACACGTACACACACACGACACACACACACACGACACACACACACACACACACACACACACACACACACACACACACACACACACACACACACACGACACACGACACACGACACACGACACGTAACACACACACACACACACACACACACACACCACACACACACACACACACACACACACACACACACACACACACACACACACACACACACACCACGACACACACACACACACGACACACACACACACATGCACTGATCAATTGCAGTGATACTCATCCGCCCCCTCCCCCCTCCTCTCCCCTCCCCCTCCCTCCTCTCCCCTCCCCACTCCTCCCCCCCCCCCAAATACTGCGTCCTAGGCCTGACTGTCCCCAATAACGAGAGATAATGAACGCTTCAGCATAAACAGAATACGTCATCATTCATAAAAGCGGGTCCTTACATGCATGCAAGACACCAAACATGGGACACTAGATTAAAAAAAGAGAAAAATCCACGAAAACCAAACCACAACCAAACACACCACTCACAATCATTGATCTCGTTGGTCGTGGGGGGACGGGATAGTCTAGTGGTCAGAACATTGCGCTTGCAATTTGACGACCCGGGTTCGATTCCCGGTCGAGGGGATTTTTCCTCTGGAGTTAACATCAGTGGTGACTCCACTCTCCCCTAAAGTATTTCAGGTGAGACTATAAACCGAGGCCCCGTGTGCGAACGCACGCAGAACATCTTGCGGACACGTTGAATCCTGTTCCGCTTTTCGTAAGAGTAGGTCATCGTGTGCCGGTTGGAACAGATGACAAGATTTACAAACTGCATACACACGGGGACTAGATGTAAAAAAGCACATAAGTGCGTATTCCATTATCCTCGATATAAATAAATAAATAAATAAATAAATAAATAAATAAATGAATGAATCAATCAATCAATCTCCAAACTCACTTGCAACGGACATTCAGGCGACGCCCCGATAAAACGCAGACGATATTTCTCCCCTTTGCGCACGCGCACCTCTTCCAGCGGCGTCTGCGCATGCGTCAGGTTAGTCTTCACCAATCCGAAAACGTTGGGCACATCGTACTTGCGGGCTCGACCGTTGACCATGATGGACTGGGGCCGGCTCCCGTCGAAGATGTGCATCAGATCGATGTAGTTCTCCATGGCGAGGACTGGGTGCCAGTTGTAGACCATCAGCACGTGCTCGCTGAGGTCGTGGTTGTATAATTTGTCGTTGGGGTCGTGGAGAGGCGGCTGTCGTACGATGAGCGGCCCGAAGCATCCGTCGGATAGCTGGATGCCCGTGTGGGAGTGGTACCAATGCGTGCCGGCCGGGCCAGCGTGGAATTTGTATCTGCACAATCATCCATGGTGTTGTTTTTTTTTAATTTAAAATTAAAAAAGAAAGTGTTTTATTGTTTTTGTTATTTCGAGGTTAATGGAATAAGCAGTCGTGTATCGATGTATTTATGTGTGTGTGTGTGTGTGTGTGTGTGTGTGTGTGTGTGTGTGTGTGTGTGTGTGTGTGTGTGTGTGTGTGTGTGTGTGTGTGTATGTATGTATGTATGTATGTATGTATGTATGTGTGTGTGTGTATGTATGTATGTATGTAATCCATCCATCCATCCATCCATCCATCCATCCATCCATCCATCCATCCATCTATCTATCTATCTATCTATCTATCTATCTATCTATCTATCTATCTATCTATCTATCTATCTATCTATCTATCTATCTATCTATCTATCTATCCGTCCCTGTGTGTTTGCAGTTTTGTAAAATTTTGTCATCTGTTCCCACTTTCCACACAATGACCTACTCTTCCGAAAAGCAAAACAGGTTTGAACGTACATGTGCGCAAGATGTTCTGTGTGTATTCTGCACACGGGACCTCGGGTTATAGTCTCATCCCAAAAACTTTAGGGGACGGGTGGGGGTAGGGGGTGGATTTTTTGTTTTGTTTTGTTTAATGTCCTTCACTACTTGGTGATATAGACACACCCCACTTCTCTCTCTCTCTCTCCTCTCTCTCTCTCTCTCTCTCTCTCTCTCTCTCTCTCTCTCTCTCTCTCTCTCTCTCTCTCTTCTGATATATATATATATATATATATATATATATATATATATATATATATATATATATATAACTACAGAAGAGATCTTACTGGGGATCTTAGGGGGTGGAGTCGGCAGGGGAATAATGCCCTTGAAAGGGATTCGATCGGGATTTGATTCGATCCTGGGTGGGCAGAGCACAAGCACAATGCGCAATGTTCTAACCACCGGACTATCCTGTCCCCACGTGAGCAGTTGAGTATGGCTAGCAGGTGACATTGCTTGCTTCCTTTATTGCAGAGAACAACAACAACAACAACAAAAGTAATACACATCCTAGAGCTTATGACAGGCTCCTCTGTGTGTGTGTGTGTGTGTGTGTGTGTGTGTGTGTGTGTGTGTGTGTGTGTGTGTGTGTGTGTGTGTGTGTGTGTGTGTGACACAGTCACACACACATACAAGTACACAGACACAGACAAACACATAAACACACACACACACACACACACACACACACACACACACACACACACAACACACACACAGAGAACCCCCTCCCCACCCACCCCCACACAAAGAGTACAAGAGTTCCTCAATATCCCCCCTCGCCCTCCCCTTTCCGCCCCCCCCCTCACACACACACACTGTACTCACATAAATTTCTCCTGGTGCTGAATGTTGCACTGTGTCACCTGGCCCACACCATCAGCATACGGCTCTCGGAAGACGTGTTGCCCGTGCCAATGGATTGACGTCGCCAGTCCGTCGCTCAGCATGTTGGTGACAGTGACCTCCACTTTGTCTCCTTCACACACCTGATTTCATCAAGGCAACATGGCTGATGGATGGATATGGATGTGGTGTGATTTAGCAGGGGAAAAAGAGAACTGGGGAAAAAAGTAGACTACAACTTGATTTGGTTATTGTTGTCCTTGTGAATTAAGGAATTGTGTCAGCAGTAAACCACATGTCCACATATACAAGAACAGTTTGAAATGTGGTTGTCCCTCCTTATCTGGTAAACATCGTATTCTTTTCACGTGCCAGACATTAAACTGGATATAGGTAAAGGTAAAGGTGTCCCATAAGCTTTGTGGTCATAGGGGAGCGAAGCATCAGAGACCTCAGCTTCTCTAGGGGCCAGCATAATGAGGGCGGTGCCCATCTCCTCTCCCTCGATGCTTTACCTTCCCTGACCCTAAAGAGGGCAGGTACCCATTTACAGCTGGGTGAATTGGGGGAATTGTACTGAAGCCAAGGCACAAACGGTCACCCATCCAACTGGAAACCACGCTGGATGTTGCTTAAGTTGACTAGGGGAGAACCAGCGCTCTGACCACTGAGCTATCCCACCCCCTAAACTGGATATATGTTAAAAAAAATATGGTACTAGAGACCTGAAGAAGGGTGTTTGTTAGTATGCTTACTTGCAGATCAGAAATCATGATACTACTAAGGTTATGTCCAGGTCTACTATAATGTTTTGTTGTGTTTTATTTTGCTCTGAGATGTTTCTTCATCTTCCTTCTTCAGCGCACATATAGCAATTATTGTTGTTCGTCATAATTGTGATAGAAAATGTGTTGCACTGCTGTTAAGTGCCTGACAAGGCAGACGCAATGCATTCATTCAACTTTGGCATGGAAGAGAACTATTATTATTTAAGTCTTTGTGGAAAGAGTAGTGGAGGAAAACAAGTGCAGGTAACCACTTACAACTTCTTACCCCCCCCCCCCCCAACCAAACAAAAAAATACCACTCTAGAAATTAAAATCTTTCAACAATAGCATTTTAGGCATTGGGTAAGAACCATACCTTTGGCCTGACCTGACTCTAGCTTCCTTTGAAGTCTTTCTGGTAAAAAGGAAGAATAGACGAAGAAGGAAGAAAATAGACGAGAAGATACTACCTCTTACACCATCTATTTCTTCGTTGACTACATTTTCCTCATAAAAAATCCTCAACTCATAGAGATGCAAGAAAAAGTCCAAAAGCATACTTCCAAAGCAACTTACAGTCCAAGGAAGAAACTCAATTGAAAGAAGACTAAATTCATCTAGCAGCATATGTAGTCTCCCTTGATTTAACAGGATCAAGCCTTATTTTATTATTTTTTTTTAATGTATATTTACAGCTATGATTCATGATTTAGAGGCCTAGTAAGTGTTCTATTTATAGCTATAACAGAGTCAATGAATTTTAACTGTTTGGCAGTCTGTCTTTCAGTCCTGCACCTCTGTATTATTATGGGACTGTCTGTCAGAGTGTTTGTGTGTTATGTCTGTGTGATTGGCTTACATATGGACTGGGCCTCCTAACTTACTGCATCCTGTGCCTTGATTAAGAACTAAGAAAACAGGCATAGACATGGCGCATGTTTCCCTGTTGTTGTTTTTTTGTCTACCTCCTATTCTTAATTTGATTGTCTTCTTCTTCTTCTTCTTCTTCTTCTTCTTCTTCTTCTTCTTCTTCTTCTTCTTCTTCTTCTTCTTCTTCTTCTTCTTCTTCCTCTTCTTCTTCTTCTTGTTCTCTTCTTCTTCTTCTTCTTCTTCTTCTTCTTCTTCTTCTTCTTCTTCTTCTTCTTCTTCTTCTTCCTCCTCTCCTTCTTCTTCTTCTTCTTCTTCTTCTTCTTCTTCTTCTTCTTCTTCTTCTTCTTCTTCTTCTTCTTCTTCTTCTTCTTCTTCTTCTTCTCCTCCTCCTCCTCCTCCTCCTCCTCC
>CM060336.1:40308034-40313034 GCA_030674155.1 Stramonita haemastoma
TGGCTGGGTTGTGTTTGCCCCCCATCCCCCGGTGCTGCTGCTTTGAAAAAGTCACCACTTCTAAATTGTCCGTGGAGATTCCTTCCTGACTTGCTCCCCAACCCACCAGGGCTAGCTGTGTTCCTAGGGCACACCTATAACACTATCGCCGTCCTCCCCCATCACCTGCCTCTTCCCATCAATGAACAGGTGGAAGTAGATCATGGTAAATCTCTTCTTCTCTTCTTTGACAGCTGACCTTAAGGTAGATCATGGTGCCTCTCTTCTTCTCTTCTTTGACAGCTAAGCTTAAGGTAGACCACGGTGCCTCTCTTCTTCTCTTCTTTGACAGCTAACCTTAAGGTAGATCATGGTAAATCTCTTCTTCTCTTCTTTGACAGCTGACCTTAAGGTAGATCATGGTAAATCTCTTCTTCTCTTCTTTGACAGCTAACCTTAAGGTAGATCATGGTAAATCTCTTCTTCTCTTCTTTGACAGCTGACCTTAAGGTAGATCATGGTAAATCTCTTCTTCTCTTCTTTGACAGCTGACCTTAAGGTAGATCATGGTAAATCTCTTCTCTGACAGCTAACTTAAAGGTAGATCATGGTGCCTCTCTCTTCTCTTCTTTGAAGCTGAACTTAAGGTAGATCATGGTAAATCTCTTCTTCTCTTCTTTGAAGCTGAACTTAAGGTAGATCATGGCAAATGTCTCCTTCTCTTCTTTGACAGCTAAGCTTAAGGTAGACCACGGTGCCTCTCTTCTTTGACAGCTGACCTTAAGGTAGATCATGGTGCTTCTCTTCTTTGACAGCTGACCTTAAGGTAGATCATGGTGCCTCTCTTCTTCTCTTCTTTGAAGCTGACCTTAAGGTAGATCATGGTAAATCTCTTCTTTCTTTCTTTGAAGCTAACCTTAAGGTAGATCATGGTGCCTCTCTTCTTTGACAGCTGACCTTAAGGTAGATCATGGTGCTTCTCTTCTTTGAAGCTAACCTTAAGGTAGATCATGGTAAATCTCTTCTTCTCTTCTTTGAAGTTAACCTTAAGGTAGATCATGGTAAATCTCTTCTTCTCTTCTTTGAAAGCTGATCTTGAGGTAGATCATGGTGCCTCTCTTATCTGACAGCTAACCTTATCGATCGATCGATCGATCGATCTATCGATCTATCGATCTATCTATCTATCTATCTATCTATCTATCTATCTATCTATCTATCTATCTATCTATCTCTCTCTCTCTCTATCTATCTATCCCTTAGTCTGGCGACCGTGGGGGCACCCCTGAAGACTTGACAACCTGTTCCATCCATTCCTCTCTCTGTTGTGCCTTTCTCAGGGCTTTGTTAAGTTCTAAGCCTGTCCATTCGCTGATGTTGCCCTCCCATCTCTTCCTTGGTCTGCCTCTCTACCTTCCTCCTTGGACAGTGCCTTGCAGTATTGCTTTTGCTAGTCCTTTTGATCTTGTGACATGCCTGTACCATTTAAATTTACGCTTCTTTACGATTGATAGAAGATTTTCGTTGGGACCAATGGCTTGCTGGATACTGTTCACAATGGCCTACTCTTACGAAAAGCAGAACATGATTTAACGTGTGCGCAAGATGTTCTGCATGCATTCGCACTAGGAACCTCAGTTTCTAGTATCATCGAAGGACTTTTATTTTGGGGGGGGGGGGGGGGGGGGGGGGAGTGGAGTTGGCACTGATGTTAACACACTGCACGAGAAAAAGTTGCTGTACCAAAAAAAAAAAAAGACAGAGAGGGGGTCAGTCTTACTATGACACCGTCCAGCTCGTTTCGCTCTTTCAATGTCGGACATTACAGCTCCAATTTCTTCATGGTGGGAGGAAACATGACACCGATAAATAGGGGTTCAAAGAAGCCGCATTGTGCTCTGAAGTGGGGTGGTACCAAAGGCATGGATGGTCCTTTACCCACAGTCTTGCTATGCTATAGATTCGTCAAGGTCCTTTTAATTTTGCATGTAGAATGGTCCAAACTAGCAGGAGACTAAAGGGGGGAAAAAAAACCCATGTCGTATATATTAAAGGTATATGTGTACTCCCCCACAGAGAGAGAGAGAGAGAGAGAGAGAGAGAGAGAGAGAGAGAGAGAGAGAGAGAGAGAGAGAGAGAGAGAGAAGAGAGAGTTCCGACCTCTGACTTTTACTGTACACTGGCCTTGGGCCACACTAAAAAAGAATGGGGGGCATGGAGTGTGGATATATGACAATATGTGTTAGAAACGTATTACTAGCAGAGTATATATGTACGAGAAATAGTGTATCAGCTGAGAGAGAGAGAGAGAGAGAGAGAGAGAGAGAGAGAGAGAGAGAGAGAGAGAGAGAGAGAGAGAGAGAGAGAGAGAGAGAGAAGAGAGAGAGAGAGAGAGTGTTAGTTGAATGTTCATGCTGCATAATTATTCATTGCTGTCTGCACTGGTTTCTCAGCGCGTGCTTCTCAATACATTTTGCGGTCACAGTCATTCCTGAAATAAGTCATGGGATGATCTGCCAGGTCCTTGACACTTAGCAAAGCCGTTGACTTCTTAGGCCTGGAGGGAAGGGGAGGGGGAGAGGGTGGGGTGGGTGATGGGGAGATAGCCTAATGGTTAGAATCTTGAGCTGGAGATCTGATAGCTGGGTTTGAAGCCAGCACCCATAGGCCTATCTGAAGGGGCTTTCCTACCATCAGTACCTACTCCTGCTCTCCCCAAAAATCGTTTGGGTGAGCTATAAACTGAGGTTCCGTTTACATGTAAACGAACACAGAGCATCTTGCCCACACGTTTAATTAATTCCGTTGCACCTACTACTACTACTAACAACTACTACTACTACTACTACTACTACTATACTACTACTACTACTACTACTACTACTACTACTACTACTACTACTACTACTACCACTACTACTACTACTACTACTGATGTTGCTGCTACAACTGCAACTACAACTATGACTACTTCTTCTTCTATTACTACTACTACTACTACTGCTGCTGCTGCTGCTGCTAATACTACTACTACTACTACTACTACTACACATACTACTACTACTACTACACTACTACTACTACTACTGATGTTGCTGCTACAACTGCAACTACAACTATGACTACTTCTTCTTCTATTACTACTACTACTACTAACTACTACTGCTGCTGCTGCTGCTGCTGCTGCTGCTACTACTACTACTACTACTACTAACTACTACTACTACTACTACTACTACTACTACTAACTACTACTACTACTACTACTGCTGCTGCTGCTGCTGCGCTGCTGCTGCTGTTACTTCTACTTCTACTATTGCTGCCGCTACTACTACTAGTAACAGTACTACTGCTGTTGCTGCTGCTGCTATACTACTACTAGGCCTACTACCTCTACTACTTGTAATACTACCACTACTACTGTTGCTACTACTGCTGCTATTAGTACAACTACCACTACCACTACTACTACCACCACCACCACTACTGCTTCTGCTGCTGCTGCTGCTGATCCTCCTCCTCCTCTACTCACTACTACTACTACTACTACTACTACTACTACTACTACTACTACTACTACTACTACTACTACTACAACTACTACTACTACTACTACTACAAGACAGGACAGACCATGCGCCAATAGTTAGAAATAAAACGCTGAGTAGGCAGAATGGCCAATCTCTTTGCATGTATACATAACACACATTGAGCTCTCTCTCTCTGTGCCTCTCTCTCTGTCTCTCTCTGTGTGTCTCTCTCTCTTTCACACACACCACACACACACACACACACCACACACACACACACACACACACACACACACACACACACACACACACACACACACACACACACACGTCTAAAATCCCTTTTTAGGCCTTAAAACGAACGAACACACACACACACATACACACACACATACATACACACAAACACACACACACACACACACACAAACTCTCCCCTCTCTTTCTCTCTTTCACACACACACACACACACACACACACACACAAACACACACACACACACACACACACACACACAAACACACACACAAACACAAACACACACACACAAACACACACACACACACACCGTCAAAAATCCCTTTTTAGTAGATAGGCCTTAAAACGAACAAACACACACACATACACACACAAACACACACACATACACACGTACACACATACGCACACACACACACACACACACACACACACACACACACACACACACACACATACGCACACAAACACACCACACACACACACACACACACTTCTCTCTCTCTTCTCTCTCTCCTCTCTCTCTCTCTCTCTCTCTCTCTCTCTCCTCCTCTCTCCTCTCTCTCTTCTCTCTCTCTCTCTCTCTCTCTCTCCTCTCTCGCAGAACATCTTGCGCACACGTTAAATCCTGTTCCGCTTTTCGTAAGAGTAGGCCATCGTGTGCCGGTGGGAACAGATGACATTTACAAAACTGCAGACACACGGGGACTGGATGTGAAAAAGCACAAGAGTGCTTATCCCATTATCCTCGATATAAAAGAATAAATCAAAATCAAATCAATCTCCTGGCTCGCAAAAAAGGAAAGTACACCATCGGAATTTCCGACCAAACAGTCAAACCTTTTGTGCCAATGTAAACTTGAGGTGACCCAGAATTATGGGCCACACTCTTACCCCCCCCCCTACCCCACCTCCCCGGCTAGTTTATACCACGGATACTCCCCCCCCCACCCTCGCGCACCCTGTTCCTCCAGCCCCCCCCCCCCCTCCATCGCTATCCTCTCATCATCTCTCCTTTAAAAAAAAAAAGGTAAAGATTTTAACATCTAACATCTGGATCTTTTTTCTTTTTTCTTTTTGCTGCCTCATCTTCTCTAACGGATGAGACTATAAACCGAGGCCCTGTATGCGAACGCACGCAGAACATCTTGCGCACACGTTAAATCCTGTTCCGCTTTTCGTAAGAGTAGGCCATCGTGTGCCGGTGGGAACAGATGACAATATTTACAAAAC
>CM060336.1:40328034-40333034 GCA_030674155.1 Stramonita haemastoma
CCGGGTCGTCAAATTGCGAGGGCAATGTTCTGACCACTAGGCTACCCCGTGTAGGCTACCACTAGGGGACAACACACTCTCTATTCAAAACCTCCATCACACAGACCCGATAGTGCTGCTACTTTCAATTGTTATCAGTATAAGCGCGGTTCAGTTCTGCAAGCATCTGTCCACAACTTCTGCAGCATCCAAGCTTGTCATGTCTCTCATTTTATCACGTTTCGACTTTTGTCGTTCTTTTTGTTGTTGTTGTTTTTGTGGCTGATCCACCAGCATCATTTATCCACTGCTATCAACGCATACAAAACTCTGCATCTCGCTCAGTCCTTACTATGATAACACTTCTGAAAAACTCACTCCCATTCTCATTCACCTATCCTGTAAGTGTAGAAGACCGTTTGGGCATCACTGAAGATTATGGGCAGGAACCACAGGACGATTTGGACTGGGAGGAACAAATGACAGAGGACAGCGGCTGCTGGAATTCGCAAAGAAGCACAAACTGACTTTGGCTAACACACTCCACCCTCACAAGCCATCCAGAACATCAACCTGGCACTCACCAAATGGTCTGATTCATAATCAAATTGATTACATTCTGTCACCCCAAAGATTCAAATCCAGCATAAACAAGGCAAACACAAGAACATTCCCAGGAGCTGACATTGGCAGTGACCACGACCTTGTACTTACCACCATCAGGCTGAAACTGAAAGCAAAACAACAGCCAAAAAGCCCACGCATAAGATTCGACCTGGAAAAACTCAAAGACCCAACAGTGGTTGAGATCTTCCAAGCCAACATAGGAGGAAAGTTCGCCGCACTCACAGCCATCGACAATGATGTGGACACACTGGCCAACAACATCAAAGAAGTGCTAACGACAGCAGCAGAAGAAACATTAGGAAGAAGCAGAACAAAGAAACAACCCTGGGTGACAAATGAGGTTCTTGACCTCTGCGACAAAAGAAGACAACTTAAGAAACAAAAGTTCACAAGTCAAGAAGCTTACAAGAAGTACATGGATAGCCACAGAGAAGTGAAGAAAAAGATGAGAGAAGCCAAAGAAGGGTGGATAGAAGAACAATGCAACAACATCGAAGCTGGAATGACCAAGGGAAACAGCAAAACAGCTTACGACACTTTGAAAGCACTAACGAAAACCACACAGCCTAAAGCCTCTGTTATTGAAGACAAAGAAGGAAATCTTTTAACGGAAAACAATGCCATCCTCCAACGCTGGACAGAATACTGTGAGGGATTGTACAACTACCCACTACGCCCAGATACCAACATAGTTTCTGACAAACCCCCTGAACACCAAGATAAAGACCCACCAATACTAAGGTGTGAAGTAGATGCAGCTATTAAACAATTGAAGAAGGGGAAGTCCCCTGGAATCGATAACATCCCAGCTGAACTCATAAAAAATGGAGGGAATGAAACAGCAAGGCGATTCACAGAACTTTGTCAGAAGATCCACGACACCAAAGAATGGCCAAAAGAATGGACACAGTCTCTTGTAATACCCCTGCCAAAGAAAGGAAACCTCAAGAAATGCCAGAACTACAGAACCATCAGTCTCATAAGTCATCCTAGCAAGATCATGCTGCAGGTAGTCCTCAGCAGACTGAAAAACCAAGCGGAAAAACTCCTGGCAGAAGAACAAGCGGGCTTTAGACCAAAACGCAGCACAATGGAACAAATTTTCAATCTGAGAATTCTGATAGAGAAGCATCTCCAACACCAAAAAGACTTGTACCACAATTTCATAGACTTCAAAAAGGCCTTTGACAGGGTATGGCATGACGGCCTCTGGCAAGTACTCAGGCACTTCAACATTGACAGCTGCCTAATTGAAGTCATCAAGGCCCTGTACGAGAACGCAAAAAGTGCAGTTTTCATGAACAATCACGTGGGCGAGTTCTTCAAAACCACGGTTGGGGTTCGCCAGGGCTGCCTTCTCTCACCTGTCCTCTTCAACCTCTTCCTCGAAAACATCATGACAGAGACACTGCAAAACCACCACACTTCCATCTCCATTGGTGGAAGACCCCTTTGCAACCTCAGATTTGTAGATGACATTGACCTCATGGGCAGCAGCAAACAAGAACTGCAAATCCTCACAGACAATTTAACAGATCGAGCGAGCACATACGGCATGGAGGTCAGTACAGAGAAATCAAAGATCATGGTCAACAGCGCGAGTAATGACATCAGGGAAATAAAGATGAATGGAGAAACACTAGAAGAGGTGAGCCAATTCAAATACTTAGGCTCCATCCTAACAAAAGATGGCACATCAAACAATGAAGTGAAAGCTCGCATTGCAACAGCAACATCTGCTTTAGTCAGACTCGAGAAGATCATCAGAAGCAACAACATCAGCTTCTGCACCAAATACCACCTTTGCAAATCCCTCGTGATATCTATCCTCCTATATGGCTGTGAATCACGGACTCTGACAGCAGAGTTAGAGAGGAGAATCCAAGCATTCGAGAACAAGTGCCACAGAAGACTCCTCAAAATATCATACAAAGAACACAAGACCAATAACTAAGTGAAAGAAGAAATCAAAAAGCGTGTGGGCCCCCAAGAGCCTTTACTCTCCACCATAAAGAGGAGAAAGCTAATGTGGTTTGGCCACACCACAAGACACAACACCCTAGCAAAAACCATCCTGCAAGGAACAGTCGAGGGCAAGAGAAGAAGAGGCCGCCAAAAGAAATCATGGGTTGACAACATCAAAGACTGGACCGCCCAACCCCTACAACACCTCCTACTAGCCACACAGGATCGTGAAGCATGGAGAAAGATCTCTGTTGCGTCTTCTCTCATATCCCCCCTACGTCCTTTGGGACATGGGACTGAGTGAGTGAGTGAGTGAAGATTATGCACAATTGCAAAGAAAGAGTTTGCACAGTTGCACAAAGAGAGTTTTGAAAAAAAAACAACTCACAGCCCGTAACAAATTCCGCCACAACTCACCATAACAACAGTCCAACCGAAGTTAAAAGAAGGAAGGAATGAAGGAACGAACGGACGAAAGAAAGAACGAAAACAAAGGTATAAAGAACGAGTTGAAAGACAAAAAAAGGAAGGAAGTAAAAAAGAAAGAAAAAAAGAAAGAAAGACAAAATAGGAAGAAAGAAAGAAAAGGAAGGATGAAAGAAAGAAAGAAAGAAAGGGACAAAAAAAAAAAAGGAAAAAAAAAAAGAGTTGATATTTTAAGTCGTTAGAAAACTTTTTAAAATCCCAAACCTCGTATCCTACAGCAAACTCTATGTTATAATACATTCACAACAGTGACGCCACCAAAGTAGAAAAAAAGAAAGAAAGAAAGAAAAAAAGAAAGACAGAAAGAGAGAAAGGGAAAAAGAAAGAGAGAAAGAAAAATAGGCAGAAAGAAAAAAACAAAAAAAAACAGAAGAAAGAAAGAAGAAAGGTTGGAAGAAAGAAAAAAAAGAAAGGAAAGAAGGAAGAAAGAAAGAAAAAAGATAACAAAAATAAAGAAAGAAGAAAACAAAGGTGGGAAGAAAGAAAAAAAGTAAATAAAGGAAGACAGACAGAGGTAGAGAAGGAGGTTATCAGCCAGAGCTGAGAGTTGCGTGCAAACACTCTCACCTGTCACGGTGACAAAGCTCGCTACAACACACCCCAGCAGCAAGCTCATCCTCAAAGATGTCGTCCCCATCTTTCAAGTCTTCTGGCCTCCCCGCAACCGACGTTTAGAACACACACAAACCTGCACATCAAAGAAGAATATTTCAGATGCACGCACGTGCTCTTGTACGTGCGCATGCACACATATGCACACACACACACACACACGGGATAGCCTAGTGGTCAGAACAATAGCGCACGCAATTTGACGACCCGGGTTCGATTCTCTCTCGAGGGGACTTTTTCCTCTGGAGTTAACATCAGTGCTGACACCACTCTCCCCCGAAAAGTCCTTCGGATGAGACTATAAATCGAGGCCCCGTGTGCGAACGCAGGCAGAACATCCTGCGCACACCAACTCCTAACACTTTTAGTTCGGCAGTGGGAGAGAAAAGAAGGCAGAGGCAGAAAAACTTAACAAACCAGCATCACTTCTCACCTCCTCTCATCCCCCAATGCCAGAGTCAAAAGCCATGTTGCACATTTGCAACGCGAGAATAGCTAAAAGTCTCTCTTAGCCTACCAGACTAACACGCCTAAAGGCACGTAGCCCCCCCTCCCCCTGTGGAACGGCCAGATTTCCAGGAGATGTGATATAACACAGATGTCTACCATATGTGGCGGTCTTCAAAATACCCTATCTGTAGGTCTAGAAGTTTATGCGTTCTAATTATTTTGTTGCTGTTATGATTCTGATGGTCAGTGCACAAAGTACAAATCTCTTTATGTACTTCTCTTTTAAAGATATAACTAACATTACTTTTCAACTCAAAGATTTAAGGCAGTAATTATTCCATAAAACCAAAAAGCACGCCCGACATTTTACTAGGTGTGTAGGTGTGTGCCCGCGCGAGCGCACACACACATACACACACACGCACGCACGCTCCCACGCGAACGCGCGTGCGCGCGCACACACACACACACACACACACACACACACACACACACACACACACACACACACACACACACACACACCACGCACTCACGCACAGCACACAGAGAGAGAGAGAGAGAGAGAGAGAGAGAGAGAGAGAGAGAGAGAGAGAGAGAGAGAGAGAGAGAGAGAGAGAGAGAGAGAGAGAGAGAGAGAGAGAGAGAGAGAGAGAGAGAGAGAGAGAACTCTGAACTCTGAACGATTTTATTGTAGAAGGCCACCGGACCCATTACAATTTCACACACTCGCTATCCCCCCCCCCCTCCCCCCACACATTAATTTCGTTTTCAATCCTTTCCAAGAATGCACCTGAAAACACTTCCAAGCACAACGATTATAACATTCACTTGTGGTATTATCATACATCTGATTAGAATGTTTGCAACATTTTAGACTA
>CM060336.1:40340534-40343034 GCA_030674155.1 Stramonita haemastoma
TTGCGCTTGGGGGGAGGGGGGGGGGGTAGATTGCCTAGTGGTTATAGCATTGCGCTTGGGGGGGAGGGTGGGGAGTGGGGGGGGGGTAGATAGCCTAGTGGTTATAGCATTGCGCTTGGGGGGAGGGGGGGGGTAGATAGCCTAGTGGTTATAGCATTGCGCTTGGGGGGAGGGGGGGAGGGGGGTAGATAGCCTAGTGGTTATAGCATTGCGGTTGGGGGGAGGGGGGAGTGGGGGGGGGGTAGATAGCCTAGTGGTTATAGCATTGCGCTTGGGGGGAGGGGGGAGGTGGGTAGATGCGGGGGGGAGGGGGGGGGGTAGATAGCCTAGTGGTTATAGCATTGCGCTTGGGGGGAGGGGGGAGGGGGGGGGTAGATAGCCTAGTGGTTATAGCATTGCGCTTGGGGGGAGGGTGGAGGGGGGGTAGATAGCCTAGTGGTTATAGCATTGCGCTTGGGGGGAGGGGGGAGGGGGTAGTAGCTGGGAAGCAGGTGGGGAGGGGGGGGGGAGAGGTAGCCTAGTGGTTATAGCATTGCGCTTGGGGGGAGGGGGGGTAGATAGCCTAGTGGTTATAGCATTGCGCACGTGGTCTGGCGTCCTGGGATTCAGTCCTCCAAACCATATAATACAATGCACTATCTGTATCATTTTTAAATAATACATTCTTCCTTCTCTTTGAATTCCAGTATTTTTAAACCATATAAAAAAAAGATGTCGAGGCAACACAGTTAACAATAATACCAACGTTTGTTTGATACCAGTCACATACAAAATATCTGTGACATAAGAACTGCATTGCCCTAAAAATAGCAACGCTTTTTTTTTTTTTTTTTTTTTTAGAGGACATTAGGATTCTTTTGATGGGGGGTGGGGGGGGGGAGGGAAGCAGGGACACCAAATTCTGATCTTGCACTTAATTCCTACACTTTACCCTCTGTAAAAAAACAACAACCAAACATTTTAAAATGGTTTGCATTTTTTTTCATCGAATACTCAGACAGCAACTATTTTTGTCTGTTATATGAGCGAAAACGCATTGTGCTGCCGTTAAGCGCCTGACAAGTCAGGCCCAGCACATCCAACCTTTGCGCGGGGGAGAATTGCTATCTTTTTTTTTTCTTTTTCTTTTTTAAAATAGAAAAACAAGGCAGAAGAATGAACCAAAAAAGCAAACCCAGACAAGAAGGATGTAACTGAAAGGAAAAGAACGAGGCAGAAAAAAGATAGGGATAGAAAAGGGGATTTCCTAGCACAGGGCTTCCAGAAGGTGGGTATGCTATTTGTACTGACAGTCCCCTGGCATTCCGACAGGGGAATTTGAATGATTAGTTTCAAGATGTCATAACATGTTGCATGTTAAAATATTGTTGTTGATCTTTTTCAGTAAAAGGTAAAGGGTAAAGGAGTCCCATAACCTTTGTGGTCGTAAGGGAGCGAGGCGTCAGAGACCTCAGCTTCTCTAGGGGCCAGCTATATTGAGGGTGGCGCCCATCTCCTCTCCCTCGCTGCTTTACCTTCCCTGACCCTAAAGAGGGCAGGTACCCATTTACAGCTGGGTGAACTGGGGGACTGTACTGAAACCAAGGCCTGCAAACGGTCACCCATCCACTTGGTAACCACGCTCGATGCTGCTTAACCTTAGCCTGGGGAAAGCGAGTGCTCTGACCACTGAGCTATCCCGTCCCCTTGATCTTTTTAGAAAATAGTATAATCGGTATGGAATCTGGTACTCTTGTGCCCCCATGATGATATCTTAGGTACTGTTGGCATAATAGACATAAGAAATATCAACATTACAGTCATTCAGCAAATAAATCAACTGTGTAGTTATGAATTAGGTGCAGTGAAATATAATTATTTAAACCGAAAAAATAAGTCCTTCGAATGAGACTATAAACCAAGGCCCCGTGTGTGAATATACGCAGAACATCATGGGCACATGTTAACAACCCGTTCCCCCTTTTGGAAGAGTAGACCATTTTATGCCGGTAGGAACGGACGACAAAACTTCAAAAACGCACGCACACGGCTGTTGTGTTTAGACACCATCCTCAAAGTCGGAATGCAGCTACGTAAACGGCGGTGGTAGTGGTGGGAGGGTTGGACACGTTTGCATACGCAAAAGTCTTACCATTGGTGAACCTCAGAGCTCTAGCCGAAGAATGAAGAAAAAAGAAAGTCGGAAAAAAACTTCCTCCATCACTGAATTTAGCACCAACTAAACTTCTGGTATTGTACTTCACTACACATAATGTACGCTGATCAGAAAATGATGATGATGAATTTGCCTCTGCCAAAGTTTTCCTTGTACCTGATGCACTATCCTAGCTTGTCACATAGATATCTCATTCTGTCATGTTTGAACTAATGTATAAGGAGACGGGATAGCCTAGTTAGTGGTCAGAACATTGCGTTCGCAATTTGACGACCCGGGTTCGGTTCCCGCTCGAGGGGATTTTCCCTCTAGGAGTTAACATCAGTGCTGACTCCACTCTCCCCA
>CM060336.1:40348034-40350534 GCA_030674155.1 Stramonita haemastoma
CTATCTATCTATCTATCTATCATATCTATCTATCTATCTATCTATCTATCTATCTATCTATCTATCTATCTATCTATCTATCTATTTATCTATCTATCTATCTATCTATCTATCTATCTATCTATCTATCTATCTATCTATCTATCTATCTATCTATCTATCTATATGTGGAGTCAGCACTGATGTTAACTCCAGGGAAAAATCCCCTTCAACGACATTGAATTGAAAAGGTAGCCTGCTCTTATTCATATGCAGAATCTGAAACCAATTATGCAATTCATGATACCGCAGAATTAGCAGAGAGAGAATATTTATTGGTTTCACAATAAAAAAGAAAGATCATTAGATGTACGCTATCTAATCTTAAAAACCGCTTTAAAGCAAAAAAGGAAAAAAAAAAGTGTACCCATTCACAATGTGTTACAGCTGCATCCAAACTCTAGATTTCACCACCGCATAACGTAATGCGTTGTATAATATATATATATATATATATATATATATATATATATATATATATATATATATATATATATATATATATATGTGACGCTCCACCACAAAATGAGTCGCTTAGCACATTACCCAATTTTGCGCTAGGAGCCATTAAAGGCAGGTGGGGGTCAAGCTGTCAATTTTAAGATTTTGATTAATTATTAAACTATATCCGTTTATCTACCTTATAATGAAATATCAAGGCATAATTTGTGTTTCTTTTGCTTTTAAATGTGTTTTGAAAATACCCAAGCCCTCATTCTGACAACCTGTTACGAAAATAAACTTGCCCTTTTCTCATTTTGTCAAATCCTGCAGTCTATCATTTCAATTTGTAATAACTTTGCAAAGAATTGTCCGATTTTCAATCTGTTTTTTGTATTTGATAGCCAATTTATTGCACATTAATAACATGTCAATAACTTAAAATTGACCTCTGGTGCACTCCGACTTATTATGTGGTGGAGCGTCACATATATATATATATATATATATATATATATATATATATATATATATATATATTGTGTGTGTGTGTGTGTGTGTGTGTGTGTGTGTGTGTGTGTGTGTGTGTGTGTGTGTGTGTGTGTGTGTGTGTGTGTGTGTGTGTGTGAAATACATTTGATAAGCAAGCCAAAGGAATTATTATACAGTAATCGTAGTTATCAACACACACACACACACACACACACACACACACACACACACACACACACACACACACACACACACACACACACACACACACACACACACACACACAGGGACGGGATAGCCTAGTGGTCAGAACATTGCGCTCGGAATCTGACGACCCGGGTTCGATTCTCGTTCGAGGGGATTTTCCCCAGGAATTAACATCAGTGCTGACTCCATTCTCCCCAAAAGTCCTTTGGATGAGACTATAAAACCGAGGCCCCGTGTGCGAACGCACGCAGAACATCTTTCGCACATGTTGAATCCTGTTGCGCTTTTCGTAAGAGCGGGCCATTGTGTGCCGATGGGAACAAGATGACAAGATTTACAAAGCTGCATACACATAGGGGCTGGATATAAAAGAACACACCAGTGCTTATTCCATTACTCTCGAGATAAAAGAATAAATGAATAAATAAACAAATAAAGAACTGTAAGCATAAATAATTTAAAAAAAACAAAAAAAACACATACAAAACAAACAAACAAAAAAGTTTCGTTTACCTCGACTTTCCAGATCTTTTACATGTCGTTATAAAACTAAGCTATATATAGAAAAAAAACAAACCCATCAGATTCATGAATATTCGTCCACATGAAGCACAGGCATGGTTTTTCCAAGTGTACACCCGTTTTCTTCCCTGAACAGCTGACTAACTAACTAACCCTGTTTCCTCACACAACGATGTTACTCTTATTCAGTCTTATCTGCAGATTAGGAAACTGTTAGAGCAGCAGCGCTTAAGCTGCTTAACTGCTTGTGTAATCCTATGACCGTTTCAGGTGATAGGATGACACCATCAGCAAGCAGTTAAAAAAACAAAACAAAAAACACGGTTATGTGCAGTCTTGGGGGAAAAAGGGGCACCCTATTTTCATATGTTTGGTGAGATTAAACAAAACAACAAACTTCTACATCTTTACTTCATACCACACTGCTATGCACTTCTACATCTTTACTTCATACCACACTGCTATGCACTTCTACATCTTTACTTCATACCACACTGCTATAATACCACACTGCAATACACTTCTACATCTTTACTTCATACCACACTGCTATGCACTTCTACATCTTTACTTCATATCCACACTGCAATGCACTTCTACATCTTTACTTCATACCACACTGCAATACACTTCTACATCTTTACTTCATACCACACTGCAATGCACTTCTACATCTTTACTTCATACCACACTGCTATGCACTTCTACATCTTTACTTCATACCACACTGCAATACACTTCTACATCTTTACTTCATACCACACTGCAATACACTTCTACATCTTTACTTCATATCACA
>CM060336.1:40355534-40360534 GCA_030674155.1 Stramonita haemastoma
GTGCTGACTCAGTGCTGATTCCACTTCCCCCCAAAAGTCTTTCGGATGAGACTACAAACCGAGGCCCCGTGTACGTGTGTGAACGCACGCAGAACATCTTGCGCACACGTTAAATCCTGTTCCGCTTTTCGTAAGAGTAGACCATCGTGTACCGGTGGGAACAGATGACATTTTCAAAACTGCATACACACGGGGACTGGATGTAAAAAAAAAGCATATGATTGCTTATTCCATTTTCCTCGATATAAAAGAATAAAATAAATAAATAAATAAATAAATAAATAAATAAATACTCTTCCGAGAGGCAGAACGGGCTCTAACGTGTGTGCAAGGTGTTCTGCGTGTGCGCGCACAAGGGGCCTTGGCTTATAGTCTCATCCGAAGGACGGACTTTCCGGGAGAGTGGAGTCAGTACTGATGGTAACAGTGGGGAAGAAAGACGTCCGTTCAAGGGGATTTAACCGGCGTTAGGACAACCCTCCACAAATTGCCAATTCCCAGGGAGAGGAGTATTCTCCCTTCGACCATTCTTTTCCTAGAAAAATGAGGGAATAAATGAAAATGAATTATTTGTTTCTTCTTAAATTCACACCGCCTTATTTACATGAATTCAAATGGTTAAAAAAAAGTGCACAATGTTGATCGTAGTTTTTATATTAACTATGTGTTTTTAATTTAAGGGGACATGGGGGTTGAAACTGATGAAATTTTGTTTACAAGCCCATGTTAAAATTTATGCCATATATTGAAAGGGCATTACTTGTAAGGCCTAACAATCAAAGAATTACTCACTTTTCTACACTGTTGCCATGGAAACAATCCAATATGACAGCCAAAACTAAATGTTCCAAACTCATTTTTTATATATTTTTTTTTATATCCATAACAAGTAGAAGCAGCCTGTTTCTAGAGACATGTTTTACAACCTGAATTCTTTAAAATTCACACATGAAGATCTCTATAAATGTATCCAGCACATTTTTTGTTTTCTACCGCCCCCCCCCCCCCCCCTCCCATGATTTTGGCTACTTTTGGTCTCCTGTCTAACCACATGGATTCATGCGGACTCAGATAAATTTAATGATCTCACCCTCACACATGGGCATAAGTGCACTCAAGGCAAGCAAGCAGGCGCCTCACACACACACACACACACACACACACACACACACACACACACACACACACACACACACACACACACACAGAACCCTGAATGGCTTTCAAGAACAATCGTTTATGCAAAAATCTCACCATGAGCCAACCTGGGAGCTTTAGCTGAGAAATGGGGGAAGAAAACACCAAATACTGTAAAATACTGAATTCTGAAAGGTACAAGACAACCCACTTCCTTTTCTGATACAGGTTACGTAACAGCAATCACACAGTATCAATGTTTTTGCTTCCCATTTAACTTCTTTCCTTTGAAAAATATTGAAAAGAGAGAGAGAGAGAGAGAGAGAGGGATCAAATCAAATCAAATTCTGGTGGCAGGTGGGCATTGGAGGCCTGGTACACAGGCATCGTGGATGGTCTTTGACGTCATCATGATGGGTTTGTTTTATGTCGTCATTTTAAAGATGACGTATACCATTGCGTAAAAGCTTGTGGTGTCTGTGCCGTTTTTTCAACCCATGGTGTGCACGGTTGAGCAGCACTAATGGAGGTTAGTGTGCAGCCGGTTTTTGGTGTGTGTGTCTGTGTGTGTGTGGATGGGGTGGGGTGGGGTGGGTGGATAGGTGGTGTTGATAGCCTTGGTAGTGATGGTGGTGGTGATGGCGTGTATGGTGTGTATAGATACATGTATTAGGTAGGACCACTCATTTTTTCAGATGTCATAGAATTTGATATTTGTTATCTCAAATGAAAGATAGTAGCAAGATCAAGAAGCATGCAAAATTTCATATCATTATCTTAGACAGTTTTTGAGATATACCACTTTAAAAATTTTCAGATGGGATAAAAATGTCATTTCGTTATTTAAAGCCTTATTTGGACATCTCCCTCATGCTTATTATGAACCTGACAGTGCTGAAACTAGTTTTATATTGTTTTATGCTACTTTGAAGAAACAAATATCTAAAAAGCAGAAAAATAAGTCAAAGGAAACAAATGGAATTTTACATCAAAATCAGAGAAAAATTCTAAAAAATAGCTCGCGAATTGAGCTGAAAGGGGTACTTTACCCTCCTGTAAAAATCTCAAGAATGCCTAAGAGTGTCTAAGATCTATATTACAGCTTGTACTTATTACTCAGATGCTATGTATTTTTTTTTAGAAGCTAAAAATCATGTAGAGGCAAACTGCAATCATCCAAAACACCCCTATGACAGCAATTTGTGAAGCATAAAACCTGTCCAAATAATAACACAAAACCAGCCCATAGGCATATCATCATATCTCAGCTTCTAATTGACTGACAGAAATGGTACACCTATCAAAATGTTTGTCTTTAAACAGTGAGTCTTTTTAAAGGGTATTCAAAGTGATTCTGGTCCCCCCCTCCACCTCCTCTTCCCCCCCCCCCCCCCCCCCCCCCCCCCCTCAATAGGCATTATCATCATATCTCAGCTTCTAATTGACTGACAGAAATGGTACACCTATCAAAATATTTGTCTTTAAACAGTGAGTCTTTTAAAGGGCATTCCAAGTGATTCTGGTTCTCCCCCCCCCCTCCACTTCTACCCCCCCCCCCCCCCCATAGGCATTAACATCATATCTCGGCTTCTAATTGACTGATAGAAATGGTACACCTATCAAAATATTTGTCTTTAAACAGTGAGTCTTTTTAAAGGGCATTCCAAGTGATTCTGGTTCCCCCCCCCTCCCACTCCCCCCCCCTCCCCCCCCCCCCCCCCTCAATAGGCATTAGCATCATATATCAGCTTCTAATTGACTGATAGAAATGGTACACCTATCAAAATATTTGTCTTGAAACAGTGAGTCTTTTTAAAGAGCATTCCAAGTTATTCTGGTCCCCCCCCTCACTCACCCCCCCCCCACTCAGCCCCCCCTCCCCCTTATAGGCATTAACATCATATATGTTTCTAATTGACTGACAAAAATGGTACACCTATCAAAATGTTTGTCTTGAAACAATGCGCATGTCTTTATAAGGCCATTCCAAGTGATTCTGTTTGTTTTTTCCCCTAACACCCCCCCCCCCCCCCCTTTGTCTTGTCAAGCATCTTCTGTACAATATATCATAGGTGTACTCATGTGATCATCTGTGTTCTTTTATTAATTTTTTTTTTAATAGGTTTCTGGTGAGCTTACATGTTGCATTGTGATGTTGCATGTATCCTTTTTGTGCCCAGTGATTTTAACCTTTGCATAGTTTCTTCCTAAATATATCACAGACCTCCTAGACCTCTGCTGAAATATCTTTCACTGTGTGACATACTGTTGCAATGCCTGTATGATATAGACTTATTAGTGTTGTATTTTTTAACATTTTTCTTGTACAATTAAAAATGCATATTTGGACATTTTTGTGAGTTGCCTAATCTGTGTGTATTCTTAGTGTCTGTACATTTTATTTAAGTGTGCATACATGCAAGTATGAATTGTAGAGGTATGAGTGGTGTGTGTGTGTGTGTGTGTGTGTGTGTGTGTGTGTGTGTGTGTGTGTGTGTGTGTGTGTGTGTGAGTGTGTGTGTGAATCTTATGTGTGTGTGTGAATCTTATGTGTGTGTGTGTGTGTGTGTGTGTGTGTGTGTGTGTGTGTGTGTGTGTGTGTGTGTAATATATATAGTATTTGTGTGTGTGTGACTTTGTGTGACTCTGTGTGTGTGTGTGTGTGTGTGTAATATATATAGTATTTGTGTGTGTGTGACTTTGTGTGACTCTGTGTGTGTGTGTGTGTGTGTGTGTGTGTGTGTGTGTGTGTGTGTGTGTGTGATAAAAATTAGTATTGAATAGGCTTGTTTGTGCACAATAAAATCATTACAAAGTTTTCAGTTTTTCTTGTGTTTTTTTTCTTTCTAACTACATGTTTGGTGAAACAAAACAACTTAATGAAAAAGAAGTGAAGAAAGTTCATGCACTGTTTAAAATGTGAAACCAACAGAGAGAACAAAGTTTTACTCAATTTGATTAGCACTTGTATGCTCTGATTAAAAAAAAAAAAAGTTTTGTTTTGCATGAATTTAAATGGATACATTCAGGAGTGATTTCTAATCGTTAAATCACTATTTCTGTTAAAAATGCGGTCTTACATGCACACAGACACAACAAACGGTAAACAAAATCGGCCAAATCTCTATTAGAAATTAGATCTAGGCAAGAGTTATCATTCTTGCATTTGTTTTCACGATGTTTCGTCGAACATTTCGGCACGATATAACAAAGTACAGATCCTAAGAAAAAAACAAACACTACTAGAAACTATTTAGAATAGAATCATCACCCTCATTTATTGTTATAATAGAAAAATTTCACGGGAGCTCATAAATTCTGAGAGCACCCTTCGATGACCTAGTTCTTCGCTCCCTGCGATCCCAGTCCGGGATAAACTTGCGATCAACGATAAGTTTTTAAATCTAAAATCATCGAGATTCGATAGTAACTACGTACAAAATAAAAGCACAGCATTTACTTCTTTAGATGTGAGTGTAAATGCGCTGTACACATCGAAAATCTCTATCGACGTTCCCAAGTCTGAAGCATCTATGTGTAGACTGCTAAGGCCGCCATTTTGGTCAGTTAGAAGGGGGGTGCTGTATGCAAATGAGAATCAGACGTCATTTAACGGAAATAACCGATAAACTGAAATGAGGTTTTTGTTCTTGAAAAAACGAGCTTTTTAACGCTGTGTTGGATTTTTTTGTACGATTAATAGGGAAATTTCTACGACTTCCGAAAAATGTAGGGATTTTTTAAACGCATTATACTGTATTTAAAAAAAAAATTCACTAAAGTTTCCTCATATAATCGGTTAGTGGAGAGTTTCTTCTTTCCAATGGTATGCGCTATGAATAGGTTTGTATAGTGAAGGGGTG